>CAUYQG010018964.1:0-21138 GCA_963574415.1 Tarsius wallacei
TCGAGACCCGCCTGGGCAACTTGGTGAGACCTCATCTCCACAATAAATCAAAAATCAGCCGGGCGTGGTAGCTCGCGCCTGTAGTTCCAGCTACCTGGAAGGCTGAGGCGGAAGGATCGCCGGAGCCCAGCGGGTCGAGGCTGCGGTGGCTGGGAGCAGCCACTGCACTCCAGTCTGGGCGACGGAGTGAGACTCCAACTCAAAAACAAACAAAACAAAAAAAAACAAAAAAAAAAACCCAAACAAACAAAACATTTTTTTAAATAATTTTAAAAAATTAAAAAAAAAAAAGAAAGAAATAGGAGAAAAAAAGAACAGAAAAAGATTCTGCCCTAAGGGCCCAAGACATTTACTCAGAATTATTATTAAGACTTATCTATGATCTGTTATCAAGATAATCACATACTGTTATTACTAATAATGTAATAATAATAATACCTTCTAAATTGTTATTATAGAGAATGACAAAAATAAATCAAATTTCTCTGCAGTCTAATATCAAATATATTTAATTGAATATTGTGGTCTATTCAAATTAATATAAGTATTTGAAAGTTTGTTCCCATTACCCCTTTTATGTATGATTTCTGTACTGTTTTGCCTTTTGTTTACATTTAAAATTTTCTCAGGTGCTTTTGGATAAATGTGAGTATGTGCATGTACTTATTTATGTATAAGTATGTATGTATGAGTATTTATATATATATTTATGCTTGTATACGTATTCACATTTTATATGTTTTTGCATATATATATATATATGTTATATATTAATAGTTTGGATGTTGGTTATTGCATGTTGAAATCATGTGATCATGCATGTTGAAGGTAGACCCTAGTGGGAGGTGCTTGAGTTGTGGTCATTCAGCTTGGTGAATTTCTCTCAGTAATGAGTTCTTGCTATATAATTTCAGTGCGTTGACAGCTTAAAATAGGCTGGCACTTCCCTTCCTCTCTTGCTTTCTTTCTTGCCATGTGACATGCTACCTCCTCTTCCACTTCTACCGCTTCTGCCATGATTATAACCTTCTGAGACGTCATTAGAAACAGATGATGTCACTATACTTCTTGTACAGTCTATAGAACCATGCCAAATATGCCTTTTTTCTTCATAACTTACCCAGCCTCAGATATTTCTTCATGGCCACACAAAAAGGACTAATACTGTGTAATCTAGATATGTGTACTTATGATAGAATAATTATTAATGTTCTCTCTGGGTTATATTTGTCTTAATTATGTGATTTGCTGCACTAGAATAGAATGGTAGAATTTTAAATAGCAAGCCCAAAATAAATAGATACATTTACTTTGTTATGAAAGGCATGTATTTCTCTTTATTACTTATTTCTTTAAAAAGTCATCAGTTCATTTTAATATAGCAAAATACGAAAAACGAGATAAGCTGTTGAAACCACGTGATTACAATGTAAAAAGCAATTCAAATTTTGTAAATAGTAATAAGAATATAAACTGGTCAGTTTGTGAGAGAAGAAAAAAAGTAACCTGAATAATAATAATGTTTCAATACTGTGATACAATAGGAATAAACAGGTTAGTTAACATTTTGGCCACAAAAATACATTTTATCACTGCAACATAATTGACTGAGTATAGTCTATGTTTTACCAGTACTTTAAAATTATTTATTAATTTAAAAATAAATAAATAGATTAAAAATTGTAAATGATTATGAAGACCCAACACATAAACAGAAAGTTACAAAGATTAAATAATTCTCAGAAAAATAAATCATTTTAAAAACTTAACCAAATAAAACAAAGAAATCTAAATTTGAAGTGTTCCCTTTCCCCTGAGTTTATGCCTAAAAACAAAGGACATATTTTAATAATGGCTAACAGATTGGTAAAACATTTAAATTTGCTCAAATCCTAATTCTGAGAAAAGCATAATAATAAAATAAGGATTATGTATTATTTTTACTTCTTAAATCCTACATTAATCACATTGTCGAAAGTAGAAAGAGAATATTACTGATAAGATTAAACATGCATAAAATTTGTTTCTATGTTTTTAAAGTTGACAAGATTAAGTGTCATGTTTATTTAAACATTGAATAGACTATATTAATTACAGAGTGCATGTTTTGGACTACTTTCAAGTAAGAATGACTTTGCTTGTTAATAGGATGACAATTGACTTTCACTTCTTTTAGAGTCACTAAACCCAGTTGAATGAAGGAATTAATAAATCACAGACAGTACAAAATGTTACAAAGTCTACACATCAATTATTTAAAAATAGACCTAATTTATCTGTAAAAGGAATCGAATTAAGGGAATTGAAAATGTTGATATTTAAAAGGTCTAAACATATAATAGAATACAGATATTCAAAGTTGACAGCATTTTGTTAAATAAAAGAGAATTATTCAAAATACAAAACATTGTCATGGTATGTAGGGCATAGTGTTCTATAAGAATACTCAGGAAATATGCCCTCTCTAAGTTTTCTAAAAGTCTTAAACACTTTTATTTCCTCCAGAAGGAAGGAGGCTAAGTGGAACAGATTCTCTCCATCCATTTGAGGACATTCTGTTAATATGTCCCCAAATAATGTACCCAGCCCCATGAAATTATTGATAAAAGCTTCAGAAGAATACAACATATTTCTTTTTTTTTTTTTTTTTGAGTTGGAGTCTCACTCTGTCAGCCAGACTGGAGTGCAGTGGCCGCTCCCGGCCACCACAGCCTTGACCTGCTGGGCTCCAGCGATCCTTCCACCTCAGCCTTCCAAGTAGCTGGAACTACAGGCGCGCACTACCCCACTTGGCTAATTTTTTGATTTATTGTAGAGATGAGGTCTCACCAAGTTGCCCAGGCAGGTCTTGAACCCACGGGCTCAGGCAATCCACTCACCTCAACCTCCCAAGGCAACATATTTCTTAATATTCTTACAGTAAACATTATA
Source organism: Tarsius wallacei (assembly GCA_963574415.1). Classification (NCBI taxonomy): domain Eukaryota; kingdom Metazoa; phylum Chordata; class Mammalia; order Primates; family Tarsiidae; genus Tarsius; species Tarsius wallacei. Next base: position 2,932 of record CAUYQG010018964.1, read on the forward strand.
TTCTTTAATCATTAAATTTTAAGTTTGTTTCTTTGTGTGTATGTCTTGAATATAGTTTTTAAAATATCATTTTGTTTTGTAAATACTATTCTATTATTTAAACAGTTCATTTTATTCTACCCCTTACTTCATCCTTAACCCCCAATATGGTGAGACAAGTTTCTATAACTTTCCTTCAAAGAGTATTACTTCCAAAATTGTTTATCTGTAAGTCATAGTGGAAGATTATTTTGTAAATCATAATGTTTGGAGTTTGATCTGTGGTGTCTTGAGTTTTGATTTTCTATCATTTTTTTCCAGGAAAAAAATGCTACCTCTCATTTACTCTGGTTCTTAGCAGTCACTCTTGTCATCAAGGAAAAATTTCAGACCCAGCACTTCCTCAAGGCAAACTGTTGGTCTAAAAGATTAATACATCCACTTTGTTTTCTAGCATTTTGAGTTATTGGAAAATCTATCCAAACTCTTGATTTATTGACATAAACATGATTGGGCATATGATTGTGATAAGATATAGTGTTGTTTTCATGATGTATTTTCATATTTCAAACCAAAAGGTCACTACAGGATACTAATGTAGAAAAGGATCTTATTATCAATTGTTGTCAATCATCGTTAATACTTATGTGAAACAATATTTTAGGAAAGCTTTGCTGTATATTTCACAAAGATTGAAAAATCACATTTATAAATCAATTCATGTGTATCTTAAATAATGTAAGATCAAAATAACACTTCTATTGCATCTGGCCCTTAGTTTCTCAAAGAAAGACGCCTTCCTCATGACTATTTTCTCACCATATCTGTTAAATTTTAAGGTAGTGTGTAGTAATTCTATTCTAATGTGTAAACAATGTTGATTTTAAAATCCTAAGGGAATACTTTTAAAGTTAAATTGGTATCATTGTGTGTCGAAGGAAATGAAGTTGATATAACAACATGGCTCACATGGTAATATTAGGCTCAATCTATGCATGCTGCCTCCAGATTAGTGTAAACATAAAAAACTTGTCAAGCAAATAAAAGTGTTCTGAGTGAATTCAGTGATCCCTTGGTTACATAAACTCTTTTACATCCTTAAGGTTCAATTTATTTGGTCTTTCTGTCAAACTTAATTTTGATCTGAAGACTTGATTCAACACTGAGAATTCACTTGCATACCTAATCTTGAATTGTACCCCACAATAACATAATAAAAAAAAAAAATTCCAAAAAAAAAAAAAAAAAAAAAGATAAAACTTGGAAATCTGCGGATTGGCTACCGGGTTATCAAAAGAAGAAGCAAGCAAGTGTGTAGAACAAAAGTGAGTTATTCTTAGGAGGAGACATTCTGAGGAATATTATTTATGGATAGAATGTGTGACTTAATGGAACAAGATGCTCCATCACAGGCTTAAGGGTGAAGGAAGAAATAAATGGAGAATAATGATCTTGCAGAAATAACGACAAAGATTCACAAAATCAGAAGCATATCATCACCCTACTCCTTCTTCCCCCCCAAAAAAAATCACGATTTCAAAGAAATGACTCTTTGCTATATAACTATTAAATTGGGCATCTAAGACAACCAGTATATACTATAAGCCTTTACCTTATCTGAATATAAATGTTATTACTAATCCACAACATAGCATGGTACAAAACGAAGGGAGAATAGAATAAATCTATAAACTATGACTATATGAAGAAAACAGAAAATTATAAAACAATGTCATTAATGAAAATCTTCCCAACCATGGAGCAAAGAAAGTAATACACTTATCTGAATTACAAATCATTAAATAAGAATTCTCAGTTTTGTGTTCTTTTGTTTTAGTTTTATATTTTTTTTTTATTATGTTATTGTGGGGTACAGTTAGGGGTTAGGCATACAAAAATATTTCGTTCGGGTACCCTTGTTGATAAGAGGTGTCTCCCCATCCCCAGATAGATACCCACATCACCACTCATTGTATACACACTTCAATCAATTTTATGGAATGCTTCAAAACATACTTAAACTTTCTTTCATCTAAATGATTTTTTATTGGTGAGGAAATTTTACTCCGTAATAAGCAAATTGTGTTTTATATAAATAAAATGTTCTATTTACTACTTAAATGTATATCTAAAAAATATGAGTACCAATTTTGTACCAAGAAATATTTACTATAATAAATAAATAAAAGAAAAACATAAAAACATACCCTATAATTATTAAACACATCTCTTACATTTGTACGAAAATAAGACTATAAACATAGTTAACATCATAAAACATGAGGAATTGTGTTTTTGTTTAGATTCAGTGTAGTTATTAAAACGATCACAACTGTTTTATTATGCTTTCATTAATCCAATTAATTAAAAATTAATTCACATTTTCTAGAATAATATAAAGGATAAGCCTTCTTAGTTAATATCAAATAACATTAGAATTTTATTTTATTTTATTTATTTATTTATTTATTTATTTTTTGAGTTGGCATCTCACTCCATCGCGCAGACTGGAGTGCAGTGGCCACTTCCGGCCACCACAGCCTCGACCTGCTGGGCTCCAGCGATCCTTCTGCCTCAGCCTTCCAAGTAACTGGAACTACAGGCGCGCGCTACCACGCCCGGCTGATCTTTGATTTATTGTAGAGATGAGGTCTCACCAAGTTGCCCAGGCGGGTCTCGAACCCGCGGGCTCAGGCAATCCACTCACCTCAGCCTCCCAAGGCGCGGGATTACAGGTTGAGCCACCAACCCCGGCTAACATTAGAATTTTAAGTTGATCCTATATTGTACCATTCTAATATGTGCTTAATAACCTAAATATCAAATAAAGACTCTGAATCAGTACCAACTTATTCATTAATGCTTAAATAAGTATTTCAGATTCTGTAAAGGCAACACAGGGATAATTAAATCGCAAAACTTTCTTAATGAACTAATATTTACTTGTGCAGGAAAAACTGCAAAATGTTTCCAGATTCACTAAAAAATTAAAGTTGAACCTGTATTTTTAAAAAAATAATTAAAATATAGTCCATCAAAAGAGGACTGGATTAAAAAATTGTGGTACATATACGCAATGGAATATTACGCAGCCATAAAAAAGAACAAAATCATGAATTTCGCAGCAACCTGGATGGAACTAGAGTCAATAATACTGAGTGACCTCTCACAGAAACAAAAAACTGAGTACCACATGTTCTCACTCATATAATAGACCTTGATCATCCAACGTATTACCACAAGAAAATGACTGACAGTGGTGGGAAACTATGGGGGGGGGGGGGATAAGGGAAGGGATTAATGGCAGTAAATACCTGTCTGGGGATGGAGGGATACTCCTTATCAACAAGGGTGCCTGAACGAGACATATTTGTGTACCTAACCCTTAACTGTACCCCTCAATACCACAATAAAAAAAAATTATATATAATATATATATATATTTATATATAAAAGCTAAAATAATAAAGCTTCTAAAAGAAAACACAGGAGAAAAATCCCTTGGGACATACACACACAAAAAGCCTCTTCAAACATGGATTATAGGAATGTAAAATGGTACAGCCTCTTTGGAAAACTGGTCGTTCCATATAAACCTAAACATGTATATGCCATACAATCTAGCAATTGCACTCTTAGGCATTTACTCCCACAGAAGGGAAAACTTATGTTCACACAAAAACTTATACACAACTGTTCACAGTTTTATTCATAATAGCAAAAACTAGAAAGAATCCAAATGTACTTCAACAGGTGAATGGTTATACAAACCGTGGTATATCCATACGAAATACTACTAGGTAATAAAAGGACAAACTGTTGGTACATGTAACAATTTGGGTGGATCTCAAGGGCAAATGTTTTTAGTGAGGGGGGAGCCCATCTCAAACAATTATATACTACATAATTCTATTTATGTAATATTCTTGAAATCATAAAATTATAGAGGTGAAAAATAACTTAGTGATTGCCAGGGATAAGGATGGGTGTGGGGAGGTGGGGATGACTGCAAAGGTAGCACAGGGAGTTATTTTCTGGTAATGGATCTCTATCTTGATCATGGTAGTGGTTACACAGATCCATACAGAGGATTAAACTGTGTAGACATACACACACAAAAATGAACACATAAAAATTGATGAAAACTGCATAAAGTCTGCAGTCTAGTTAATAGTACTGTGTCACTGTTAGTTACCTGGTTTTGATATTATACAACAGTTGTAAGATGTCACTATTGAGGAATGCTGAAGAAAGGGTCTATAGAACACTGTACTATTTTTGCAACTTTTTTGTGAATATATAACTCTAAAATAAAAAGCTAAAACATTTCTAATTAATAAGGAGAAAAACTCAAGAGGCTGAGTATAGTGTTCTACCTCCTCCTACCAAGGAACATCACACTTAATTTCAGGTATCTTTGACAAAGAATGAGTAGACGACTTTAAAATATGTTTTGTTAGTGAGCCTTAGAATTGGGGACATTACTGTGAAGGTTTTTATTTGAGGGACCTTTGGAGGGGGTGAGAAAATTCTGCTCCATATGCCTATTTTTACCTCAAGTCTTTTGTAAGTTTAAGTAGTACTTCCAGAGCAAGGCTGGCACTGTAACAGGCATTTGGAATCTTGGAATGCTTAACAAAGTAGTACGACTACCGTTTTTCAGCATTACCTAGTTTTAAGTGCATTTGAATAAAAGGCAGAAACATCACAGAGTCTTCTCATGTCCCAGTACCCTCCCACATAACATGACTTTAATGTGAAAATGCTGCCAATATTGATTCTAGGAAATCACTTTACTGGCTTTTATCTGATAAGATGCCTTTGGAACAATGATGACTTTGTGACATCCTATTGATTTTGCCTCTGACATGTTCTTCCTATCTTGTCTCTGCTTCTTCATTCCCTCTGCTACTATCCTCCTTGGAGCCTTCATTATACCTTACAATAGCTTTATGCTAACTGGTCTCTCAAACTAAGTCTCTGCAAACTAAGTCATGTGAAATTTCATTGCTGGAATAATCCATTCATAGTACAGTTCCAAGCCAGTCACTTCCGTGCTAAAAAATGTTTAAAGGCTCCCCACTGCTTACAGTCTAAAATCCAAACTCATTCTGACATTCAAGAACTGCCCTGGGTATGGAATATTGGGCTAAAAATAATTTCTAATTGGAATGATGATACTGCTCCAATACTTTTTCAATACTTCTACTGAAAATTTCAGTGTCACCCCCCCATCAACACTTCTTTGTATGTAACTTATTTTCTCTTTCCAGATGATTTTAAGATTTTTTTAAAAGTCTATATTCAGATATTTCATGATAGTATAAATACACCAGCCTATCCTACAAGAAATGAAGAATTCCACACATAGAAAGTACTCATATGCTAGGGTGTTAAAAGTAAAAGATTGTTCTGTTAAACTTCAGTGAATGGAACACTTTGACACTGATATCCTAGACATTTCCATTTTTTATAAATGGAGTAATAATATGTGGTCTTTTGTGACTGGCTTCTTTCACTTAGCTAATGTTTTCAAAGTTAAAAACATTCATACACATTTTAGCATGTAGTGGTACTCTAGTTCTTTTTATGGCTTACTAATATTCTATCATACGGGTAGATCATGTTTTGTATATCCATTAATTGGTTGATGGACATTTGGGTTGTTACTGCTTTTTTGCTATTATGAATAATGTTGCTATGACCATTCATATACAAGTTTTTGTGTGAACATGTGCTTTTATTTCTCTGAATAAATTTACCATTTATTCAGGATTTTTAATAAGGGAATACAAATGTTGGTATCTATCTGTCTTTTTCTCTGGGGTGGTTCAGTTTCTCCAATCTGTTATTGGTAAGTGTAAGCCTGGCTGCTGGCCTTCTAGAGCTGGGTGGGATCTGTACCTTTCCAGAGTTTTGGGGGTAGGTGGGTAAATCAACCTCTTATGCAGAGACTACTAGCTGTCTTACCAAGTCCATCCCTTCCTCCTGCCTTAAAAACATATTACTATATTATTGGGGGCAACAATGTACTTAGCTATACAAATTCCCAGCCTCCCTTGTAGAAAAAGGTGGCGATGAGACTAAAGCAAAAGTCAACTGGATATGGTTTCAGATAAATTGCTTTAAAGGGAGATAACTCGGCTGGACAGCAGGTGTCTTTTTATGAGTCCCTCTTTCTGGTATCCAAAACATAGTTGTTATGACTGGAGCCCTAGCAGCTATCTTGTGTCCATACAGAAATTCTCAAAGATCTAAAGAATGGAAGACTTACACTGCACTGCCTATCTTAAGAGATTTGGGTATCTGTTAATTGGCAAGTGATCTGAATTCTAAGTGGTAGACTTCTTTTCAGAATGTCCTTTTGCAGGCAGCTACATCTGACTACATTTGACTGTCCTCTAACTGAGAATGTTAGATCAAGTAAACTATCACTCAGATTCTTCCTAGTTTTATTAAAGATGGAGCTCATATTTTTGTTTCCTGTACTGATTAATTTTTAAGACAAAAAAAAAAAAAAAGAAGAATGGTTTTTACCTATCAACTTAAAAACTGGAATTTTACCTTTCCAAACTTATTTCCTACTTGGTCCCTTTATATACCATGAACTGTTCAGTATTTCTTGTCAAATTCCATTAATTTCCTATTATCTGCTTTTGTTCATTATTTCCATCCCAAAGAAAGCTCTCTCTGTGCCTATTTCTGTGTCCAAATTACACCTGTTCTTTAAGATGCAACTTGCAGGCTACTACCCTCTAAAGTCTTTTATGATCCACTCAACAGGAAGTCATCTCCCCTTTACCTATATACCATTTCCTCCTGGACATCTACCTCCTTTACTGGACTCCTTAAGGTTGAGGCCTATGTCTTCGGTTCACTACACTATACTCCCTGTAGCACTTGGGATAATAGCTTGTACATAACTGTAATACACTGAATGTTTATTGTCTATTAAGAAGTTTGGATTTTAGAAACATTAATTATTTGGCAAAATTTCACTTCTTATACCTATTCCCCAGAGAGGAAATTCTGAGTTTAAAGATCATTATAAATTGACTCCAAAAGAAACATTGGTAACAAATTCAATCATGGTCTCATAACAGAGTTTATGACTGTGGATCCCTGGCAAGTACAACCTGGACCCACTAGGGTCTTTGCAATCAATCAAGTATGTATGTTAAAACACACTATGAGCCGGGATCGGTGGCTCAGCCTGTAATCCCAGCACTTTGGGAGGCTGAGGTGAATGGATTGCCTGAGCCTGCGGGTTCAAGACCCGCCTGGGCAACTTGGCGAGACCTCATCTCTACAAAAAATCAAAAAAAAAAATTAGCCGGGTGTGGTAGCGCGTGCCTGTAGTTCCAGCTACTTGGAAGGCTGATGCGGAAGGATCGCTGGAGCCCAGCAGGTCGAGGCTGCGGTGATTGGGAGTGTGCCACTGTACTCCAGTCTGGGCGACAGAGTGAGACTCCAACTCAAAAAAAAAACAAAAACAAAAACACCCTATGGTATTTTGCACAGGCTATCGTATGTAGTAAACTTTCTTTAGATGAAATTAACTCATTTAAATGTTTTTTTGCTATCTTAAAGTAGTAATTCAGAATTCATGAAAAAAATGTTTATCTTTTTAAAATGTTATGAGTGCGGATAATACCTGTGGTTATCAAAAACCTTGAGGTATTCAAAATATAATGACCACTACCTCATTATTTAGAATATTTCCCTCCTGGAAAAAGGGAGAGATAAAATGATTTGCATAGCATTATAAAGAGGAAATTAATGAGAAACAATTCCCTGATCTCTTGAGTTCAGTGTTCTGGTCACATTTGACCAGGTAAGCCAAAAAGAAGACTGACCTACTGGACCAAAGGAAAATCTAAAACTTCTATATAATTTGAAAACATGATTTTAAAACACAAGAGACAGACTGGAAGAAAATTTCAGCTACATATATAACAGTGGCTTACCATCGCTAATAATAAAAAGTGCTACTCCAAATAATAAGAAACAAGACAACGCAAAAAAAAAATGGGCAAAGGAAATAAATAGGTAAGTTGCAGAGGAAGAAAATGTGATAAGATATTCAAAATACTAAGCATAGGGAAAGATAAATTAAAACAAAGAAATGTGTCCCCCCCTTCTTTTTGAGAGGCAACAGACAATAAAAGTTAAGAATATAGACTCATGAGCCAATTGTCCTGGGTTTGAACCTCAGTTCTATCATTTTCTAAGCTGCATAACCTCAGACAATTTATGAGTTTCTCTGCGTATCAATTTTCTCATCTTCAAAATGGGAGTGAGGATAGTAACTACCTCATAGGGTTGCTGTGATGATTAAATGAGTTAGGTTATATAAAGTACTTAGAATAGAGTCTGGCACATAGTAAATACCACATAAGGTTTTATTATAACTATTCATTCAAATATTGATAAAAGAGAAACAAATGTTCATCAATAGAGAAGTACATTATGTTAATAACACTGTAGTATACTAAGAATCAGTTATTAAAAAGAATGATGTAGATTGACATATACAGATTTAATATAGGGTACAAAAATATTCATACTAAAAGACAAGTCACAAAGCAATATGTATAACATGATCCAATTTATATAAAAATATGCAAAACATATACATGGGTGCCATTTATGTATGAATTTTTAAAGAGGTTTGAAAATATACAAACTGTTAATGAGGCTATTTATGTGGAAGCATAGGGAAGATGAAGAGGGTTTTCAGTTTTTTAGTCTCTACTTATACATTGATGCTTTTTTTCCCCTAAAACAACAAGAACATGACTATTTTACTTTACAATTTAAAAAACTGGAAAGAAAAAGGCTACTTAGTAGGTTTAACTAAGGTTTCACTGGATTGGATATAAGAATAGAAATGTTTTGCTACTTGGATTTAGACACTATATATCATTTTGGAAGAAGTTTCCTGGCTTCAGCTATTGATGCATACGACCCCAGAAAACCAGAAGTCTTGAGAAAATATCTGGTCATACCTGTAAGAGTTCTAATTCAAAAAACTGAATTGGTTAATAGCCTCCTTAACTCTATTTATCTGAGTGTTCAGATGACCCTGAAGGCAAAAGAGCTTTTAAAATTATAATACATTCAAACTCTATAAAGTTTTTTTTTTTTTTTTTACAAAAAACTTCTAATAAGAAACCTCTGCAATTCAAATGGATTTGAAAAATAAAAAGGGTTACCTAGTATTTGAGATTTACTAGCACTTTTTTTACTATGCTGTATTTAAGAAAGAAAGATACTGCTATTGACTAAAGCATAATAGCATGAAAGTCACACATAATGAATTTAGGTCACTGGAAAGGCTAAAAATGCAGTAACTATACAACAGCAATATAAAAGAATCTGGGAGAATATAATCTCTTAACAATTCAATTGAAGAATTCCTATGGGCTACATAAAACAAAATGGAATAGTAGAGAGCACTTTGTTTGAAATTAAGAAGGTAATATTTAGTGCAAGTTTAAAAAATTAAAGTTCACCTGTAAAATAATCTTGTTACCCAAGTTTCCACATGATGCTACAGAATTCAAGAAATTGGCATTGAATTGAGAGGTTTTTTGGGTTTTGTTTGTTTGTTTGTTTTTTTGTTTGTTTTGGGTCTCACTCTTGCCCAGGCTAGATTGCACTGGCATGATCCCGGCTTACCACAGTCTTGACCTTCTGGGCTTAGGTGAAGGTGATTCCCTTGCCTCAGACTCCTGAGTAACTGGGACTACAGGTTCATATCACCATGTCTGGCTAATTTTTTGATTTTTTTTTGGAGAGATGATGTCTCAGTATGTTTCTTAGGCTGGTCTCAAACTCCTAGGCTCAAGAAATTCTCTTTCCTTGGCCTCTCAAAGTGCTGGAATTATTAGTGTAAGCCACTGTGCCAGGCTTGGAGGGTTTTAATTGTATAACATCTTTGTTCTTGAAAATCAATATTCTGAAAAAATTGTAATTCTATTTTATTGAGACTTACCTACAAAATGATCTGAATTTCTAGAATGATGAAAGTTATGAAATCTAATAAAAATATGAAAAAAATCTGTTTTTTACAATTATCTTTCCTTAAAACAAAGAAACAAAAAAGAAAATTAATAATATAACTATACAGCAAACTGGACAGACTTGCAACTTTCATAGAGAATCTTTAATGTTCAAGAAGAGCTGATAAAGCAGTAGTCCATTAATTCAGTATGGAGGACAAGTTGCTTTACCTATAAAATAAGGACAACAACTCTCTGCCTGGAAAATCTATAATTTTTACGTCTTTTTAAAAAGACAGATAAGTGAAAAAAAATCAATTACTAGGAAAAAAAGAGTATCAAATACGAGAAGCAGACCTGAGTTCAAATCCAATCTCTACTACTTACTAGGTGTGACCCTGGGCAAGTTTCACAATCTTTTTACACCTCAGTTCCTCATCTGTAAAATGAGGATAATAACAGGGTTGTTATATTACATGAGAGACTACAATTAAAATGCCTGGGACAGAATAAGTGCTCCAGTACTAATGATGGTAACGTTGTGCTGGTGCTGATACACCAAGCACCATTTCCACAACTTTGAACATTATGGAGACATGAAGCATTAAAAGTATGTCAGCACACATTCAACAATTTTAGAAGAATGCTATCCTTAGCAAGCTATACATTTGAGGTTTTATTCGAGATAGCAGTCCTAATTATTGAAATCTGGGTTTCTTTTTATTCCATAAGCTATACATACAGAACAACAACAGTAGAGAATATGGACTCCAGAGCCAAACCATCCAAGTTCAAAAATACTGTTTTTGCTGTTTACTAGCTTTATGGCCTTGTGCATGATTACTTAGCCTCTCTGTGCCTTAGCTTCTTCATCTATAAAGTGGGGATAATAAAAGTATTTATTATATAGGGTTACTATAAAGATTAAACAAGATAATGTGTATGAAATATCCAGTACACTGTTCAAAAATTTTTAGTTATCATCATAATTCCTTAGAGCAGTGGTCCCCATCTTTTTTGGCATCAGGAACCAGTTTTGCGGAAGACAATTTTTCCATAAGACTGGGTGTGGGGAGAGGTGGTTTCAGAATGATTCAAGCACATCATATTTATTATGTACTTTATTTCTATTATTATTACATTGTGATATATAATGAAATAATTATACAACTCATGCAGACTCAGTGGAAGCCCTGGGCTTGTTTTCCTGCAATTAGATGGTCTCATCTGGGGGTGATGGGAGACAGCGCTAGCATCACCACCTCAGATTATTAAGCATTAGATTCTCATAAGGAGCATGCAACCTAGATCGCTTGCATGCACAGTTCACAATAGGGTCCATGTTACTATGAGAATCTAATGCTGCCACTGATCTGACAGAAAGTAGAGCTAAGGTGGTAATGTGAGCCATGGGGAGCAGCCATAAATACAGATGAAGCTTTGCTTGCTCGCCTGCTACTTATCTCCTGCTCTGTGGCCCGGTTCCTAACAGGCCACCCGGGGGTTGAGAGCCCTTGCCTTAGAGTTATTCTACTGAAAAAGGAAAAACTCTGACTGCTAAAACTTAATTCTACAGAAGCAGCACAACTGAGTCTTCAATTAGTTCTTATGTACCCACAAACTCTCTAATAGTATAAGATTCTTAAATGGTTGAGTATTTGAGCCAATATTTTGTAGCTTGTCTTAATTTGAACGAGATGAAAAAGTAAACTTTTAAATTGATGCAAAGTCAGAGGAGACCAAAATACCTTATAAAAATTCGCTATAAAACTGTGTTCTCTGTTTTAAGCAATTTAACTCCCTACCTGTCATCTGTACTGCGAAGGGATGGAAGTCGAAAACTTGTGTTTCTGTCAAGCTTTGACTGGCTTTTGGTCCTCTTGATGGAGCCTTTTAGGCGCTTGCTGAAGAATCCCTAGAACGAAAAGACAGAAGGTGAGGGGAGAGAGAACCAAAAGGGAAACTTACGCTTTTGTACCAACTTCGCAAAAGGTGTGTCTATGTTTATGATGAAGACCAGAAACAATCCAACTTTTAATTTTTTTATTTTTTATTTTGTAAATAATAGTTGCTTGAAACCACGTGGTAATGTAATAAGAAAATGTTTTTCTTCCGGGACAATTTGAATAATTAAACTTTTTTTTTGAGTTTACTGTTACCCAGTAAACATTTGTTGACTGAATGAATTTACTGCAGACTTCCTGAGTATCAGCACTGGCTAGTTTCTTTCCAACATGTAATGCTATTTTAATTGACGCAGAAACTGAAGTAGGTATTCAGTAACTTACTTTAGGTTACACAATGAATAGATACAGAGTTAAGATTTAAATCCCAGTACATTGCTAATATTTTAAAATTTCATCCATTCATATTTTTATTGAACACCTATTATTTTTCAGATACTTAAGGCATTTGCGATATATCAGTGAACAAAAACAAACAAAAATTCTTGCCTTCATTAACCTTATATACCAGGAAGGAGAGAGACAATAAACAAAGAACAAAATCAAGAAGTAAAAGACAAATGCTATAGAAAAACAGAGCCAGCCAGGTGTGGAGGCTTATGCCTATAATCCCAGCACTTTGGAAGGCAGAGGCAAGAAGATTGCCTGAGCTCACAGGTTCGATATCAGCCTGGGCAAGGTGGTGAGACCTCATCTCTACAATAAAATAAAAAAATTAGCCAGACATGGTAGTGCATGCCTGTAGTTCCAGCTACTTGTAAGGCTGAGGTATAAGGATTACCTGAGCCCAGCAGGCAGAGGCTGTGGTGGCCATGAGTGTGCCACTGCACTCAAGCCTGGGCGAAAGAGTGAGACTCTTGATTCAAAACAAACAGAAAAAGAAAAACAGACCTATGTAAAGGGGTTTGGTGATATTAGGTGGTCAAAGTAAGCCTTATAGCAAAAAAATTACATTTGAGTAAAGACTTCAAAAATTTGAGTTAGCCTACAGATATCAGAGAGAAAAGCAATTCAAGGAAACAGGAACAGGCTGGGCAAAGGCTTTAAGGCAGAACATGCCTACCATGTTCAAGGAAGAACCAAAAAGTCAGGATGGTTGAAGGATGGTGGGAAATGAGATCAGAAAAGTAGGAAAGTGGTGACTATCCCAGTAGTGAGGTAGATGGTGACAGTGTGCAGCTCCAATAGGCTACTGTAAAGACCTTACCTCTTACACTGACTCAGAGAGGAAGACATGTCTAAGGAAATCAACAGTGGGAGACAATTTAAAGCAGTCATAAATAAATAAACATTTGCTCTTCTGAAATACTTTTAGCTATGAAAATAGAGAAATGTGCACTGCTTTAACATAAAGTTTTGAACAAGAATGGGCAATTTATGAACAGTTCATCTTATTCATCAACAGTAGATCACATTTCAAAGCCAAGGTACAAAGAAGGTATATACTTTCCCAAAGTCACGCAGCTGATAAATGGCAGAGAACTTCAAGCTCAGGCAGCCTGACACAGGAACCCTTGCTTTTTAACCATTAGGCTATATGATTCTCCACAACCCGATTCCTCTTCAAATAATCCATAGCACTGCAGTATATCTTATTTTTCCCACATATACTATATTTAATTCCCATACATACCTTATTATAGAATTATATATCAAAAAGAGTCAGAAATGCAATATGACAATTCAAAATATGAGGAGAAAACAAGCAAAAAACTACTAGTATAGCATTTGACTTACAAGAATGTGCTCCTAGAGTTTCTAGCTATGAAATTAAAGTAAAATTAACATCCTATTGAAAAATTAACATCCTATTGAAGTTACTTTACATGTAACTGATTCTGTAGTCACTGAGTATAAAAAATGGTATAAAAGAAAAAATCTGAATATAAAATTTTAAAGCAGACAGATGCCAAGAAGAAAATGCCCCTCTCTTTCACATGAAGTTATACTATCCATGTCTTACAAAAACATGAAGAGTGTAAGTGATGCTCCTCTAAGTATATTCTAAAAACCAACAGTATAAATGGAAACAAAGGAAAGAAAGACTATAAATAAGTGATTTCATCCTTCTAACTGACACCAACCTAATCTGAAAAGCATACTGATAAAACACTCAAAACAAATCCTACCTTATCTAATTCTTCTTTGAAATGCTATTGCTACCCTCTACAATTCTTAAGTAAAAGCTCATCGTTAAGAAAAAACTACATTATCATAGCAATTGTATACATCTAAAATGACTTACTTTAGTTGTATTATTTTCTTTCAAAATAGGGCTTAAAATTAGCCACTGTCAGTGAAACAAAAAGCCAAAGGTTGCCTTTCTCTGGGGCTTAGTAAGTGTTGAGATACTAATAACAAAAGTTGTTCACCACCTGCAAACTGGAGTAACCCCTAAAGACCAACTTGGCTATCTGGGCATGGTTTGTAACTGAAATAAAACTGCTGCTATGCAACTGCTCTTAGAAGCCACAGTGGGGGAAATAAGGGACAATGACTTGCCAGCATCCTAGCATTGCTGTTGTTCCCTTAAGACAGGGAGAAGTGGAGACAGGAACATGTCATCATCATCTTTCACATGAAAATACAGGGATGTGCAACAGAACCCAGCTTGAATTCTGTTTGAGGGTTTTTCACATCAGCAACCACACAGGGGATTAAGGACAATATTATAGCAATTCTAAGTGATTATGTACTTTTAATGGTAGTTTCTTAGAATGTTATATGACTCACACAAAGAAAATGCCACCCTGTCAACTAGAAAAAAACCCAGGTAAGAACTGTTTTCACTCTTGCTTTTCAAGTTTTAGTTTAATTAGTAAATTAATCTCTATGTAGTTTACACATTTTATCAGTTTATTTTATCATGGATAGTAATTACCTGAGAAAAAAGGCTGTGATATATAAATCATTCCTTTCCTTGCTATTCGAATATAATTTAGGAAATTGTAGATGTTCAATAAATGTTAATTAAGATGCAACTGTAGAAAATTAACAAGAAAAAAGGAAACGTGAAGAGTAACTGAAAATGTTAAACTCTAATTTCCAGTTATATTTTACTTAGTTTTCTTTGAGTTACTGGCAGTCCAAACAGGAAAGAAAACTCATGCTGTCTCATCTAGACAAGAATAATAACAAAGCACCAAATACTTGCAAAGTGCTTTGTAGTAAACAAGCAGTTTCAGTGTTGGTAGTTTCTCTCCTAGCATTTTCTTTTTTTTTTTTTTTTGAGTTGGCGTCTCACTCCGCTCCTGGCCACCACAGACTTGAGTTGTTGGGCTCGGGCAATCCTTCCGCCTCAGCCTTCCAAGTAGCTGGAACTACAGACGTGCGTTACCACACAAGGCTAATTTTTTGATTTATTGTAGAGATGAGGTCTCGCCAAGTTGCCCAGGCAGGTCTCGAACCCGCGGGCTTAGGCAATCCACTCACCTCAGCCTCCCAAAGCGCTGGGATTACAGGCTGAGCCACCGAGCCCGGTTAGTATTTTCTTTTTAAGCAAATGTAAGCATCAAAGGGAAGGAGAAAAGGTTTTATTATGAATTATAATTGCTTTCCTAGCCCAGAGCCGATAAACCAGATTCTTTGGGAATGGGACACAGTGATCTTCATTTCTTTTTTCTCTTTTTTTTTTTTTTGAGTTGGAGTCTCACTTTGTCGCCTAGACTGGAGTGCAGTGGCACGCTCCCGACCACCGCAGCCTCAACCTGCTGGGCTCCAGTGATCCTTCTGCCTCAGCCTTCCAAGTAGTCAGAACTACAGGCACACACTACCACGCCTGGCTAATTTTTTATTTATTGTAGAGACGAGGTCTCGCCAAATTGCCCGGGTGGGTCTCGAACCTGCAGGCTCAGGCAATCCACTTGCCTTGGCCTCCAAAAGTACTGGGATTACTGGCTGAGCCACCGAGCCTGGACTGATCTTCATTTCTAATAAGCATTCAGTGATTTTTTTTAATTAAAAAAGTAAAACGTTAATTATGAAACTTTTAAACATACGAAGGATAGAAATGAATAAACATATACCCATTAATCAGATCTAATCAATGGTAACATACTGATGTTATGGTATATGTAATTATATTAAAATATAAAATAAACATAAAATATTTATTAGACTATAATATTGTTGTCAATATAATAATACATTATAACATGTTAAAACACATATCGCTATGTTAAGATTTGCTAAAGAGTCACATGGAAGACATCTAGCAAATCTTCTGTTACTAACCTATTCTTTATCTTAGATATTCATCCTCATAAATCTGTTACATTTCTTTTGATTATTATCTTTCTGTTAAACTATTTCAAGCCTTTTACTCTCAACTTATGTATATTATGTTTTAAAATAGGTTTTTTGAGGTCTGATTTACAAAAATCAAAATATATTGTTATTGCATGTACAGCTTGATGAGTTTTGACAAATGTGTTCTGAACCAACACAACTGAGATATAGAGTATTCCCATCACCCACAAAATGTCTTTCTGTAGTCAATCCCTTCCTTTCACCCTCAGTCCCTAGAAAACACTAATCTGATGTGTCTTTATATTTTACTTTTCCAGAATGTCACATAAATAGGATTATGCAGCATGTAGTTTTCTTTAACCTAGTATAATGTTTTTAAAATTTATCCATGCTGTTGAGTCTTTTTCTTTTGTTTGTGTCTTTTTATTTAACCACATAGGTTTAAAATTTGTTTATCCATTTGCCAACTGATGGGCATTCAGGCTGTTTCCAGTTTTGGGCTATTAAGAATAAAGTTGCTATAAACATTTTGCTAACAAATCTTTAAGTGGAAATATGGTTTGGGAACCACTGAGTTGGAAATTCACAAATAAATTACAGGAAGAATAACTTTTTTTTAAAGCAATTTTTTTTAAAAAGGTGATGCTAATGATGTAGAGTGAGGAAAGGATATTGAGAAGGGACAGAATTCCTAATGTTTTTTCTTTTAGCTATGAAATAATTTTAGATTCACAGAAAACTTGGAAAACCAGTACAGAGCGCTTTCCTTTTCCTAGCTTCTCCTCATATTAATATCTCACATAACCCTGGCATAATTATAAAAAGCTCTAGGAAATTAACACAGGCACTGTACTGACCTAAATTACAGACCTAATTCTAATTTCACTAGCGTATCCACTGCATTAGTTTTCTACTGCCATTATAACATTTATTATCTTATAATTCTGGATCAGAAGTCCAAAACAGGTCTCACCTGGCTAAAATCAAGGTGTCTGCATTCCTTTCTGAAGGCACTCGAGAGAATCTGTTTCTTGCCTTTTCTAACTTTTATAGGCCACCCACATTTCTTAGCTCATGGCCCCTTCCGCCATCTTCGAAGCCAGCAATGTTGCATCTCTGAGAAAGGTTCTGGGATTTTAACCCATCTGGATAAACTGGGATAATCTCATCTCAAGGTCTTTAGACTCAATCCTATCTGGAAACATCCCTTTTGCCATGTAAAATAACATATTCTCTTTTTTTTGAGTTGGAGTCTCACTCTGTCGCCCAGACTGGAGTGCAGTGGCACGTTCCCGGCCACCGCAGCCTGCTGGGCTCCGGTGATTCTTCTGCCTCAGCCTTCCAAGTGGCTGGAACTACAGGTGTGCACTACCACACCCGGCTAATTTTTTATTTATTGTAGAGATGAGGTCTTGCCAAGTTGCCCAGGTGGGTCTCGAAACCGCGGGCTCAGGCAATCCACTCCCCTCGGCCTCCCAAAGTGCTGGGATTATAGGCTGAGCCACCAAGCCTGGCGTATAAAATAACATAGTCACAGGTTCTGTTTATTAGGATGTTGACATCTTTTGGAGAGGCATTATTCTACTTTTTACATATATACAGGGTGCTGAAAAAATGAATATACATTTTAAGAAAGAAACTGTATTACACTGTATTAAAATTGTAATATTAAAAGATGAATACAAGTCACATTTGACTTCTGCAATTACAAGAGGTGCTCAAAGTGGTTACTATCAGCATCTAGAGGCGTCTGATTATGGCAAGCATCTCTTAATATCTCTTAAAATGTGTAAACTTTTTTTTTTTTTTTTTGAGTTGGAGTCTCACTCTCGCCCAGACTGGAGTGCAGTGGCCGCTCCCGGCCACCGCATCCTCGACCTGCTGGGCTCCGGCGATCCTTCCGCTCAGCCTTCCAAGTAGCTGGAACTACAGGAGCGTGCTACCACGCCCGGCTAATTTTTTGATTTCTTGCAGAGATGAGATCTCGCCAAGTTGCCCAGGAGGGTCTCGAA
>CAUYQG010018968.1:0-59203 GCA_963574415.1 Tarsius wallacei
GCATCTACATTTATCAAGGATGTTGGCTTGTAGTTCTCTTTCTTTGTTGGATCTTTATCCAGTTTGGGTGTCAATGTGATGTCAGCTTCATACAATGATTTGGGGAGAGCTCCATTTTCTCGATTGCCTGGAATACTTTCAATAGGATTGGTATCAGCTCCTCCTTGTATGTTTTGTAGCATTCTGCTGGAAAGCCATCTGATCCAGGGCTTTTTTTTTGTAGGTAGTTTTCCTATGGTATAGTTGATTTTCTGGGTTGTTATTGGTCTATTCAGGGTCTCGGTTTTTTCTTGTTTTAACCTGGGGAGGTTGTGCGAAGTCAGAAAGTTCTCCATTTCATTTAGGTTTTCAAGTTTGTTTCCATACAGGTATATGTAGTAATCTCTGATAATCTTTTGTATTTCCTTGAGGTCAGTTGTGACTTGATCTTTCACATTTCTGTTATGTTTATTTGGATTTTCCTTTCTTTTTCTTGGTTGCAACTCTCTGTGTTCCAAATTTTTCCCTTTAATTTCTCAGCTAATATAGCAGCACCAAAATCTGTATGCTGACCTCATGCCTCTGGTACAGAGAAATTAGAGAGAAAACCCTGAAAGCATGCCAATCTCACCTGAAGCAATTTCTATCTTTCAAGAGTTATCCTTTTTAAAAATATTTTAGATCCATATATAATTACATAATTGTTAAAAATGTTATAGGCAAATTTTCTAGTCTTATCTATGAGAGTTTGTCTTATGTAAGTTTCTCTGTTATTACTAAAAGCTGGAACCTCAAATTTAATTTTAGGTTTGCAGTCTTTTGTAAATTGAAATTTATACAAACTCCAAATCCATAAGGTAAAAATACCACTGTTCTTGTTAAATAAAGGAACGAAGACAAAATTCTTTCATTTATACGTACAAGCAAATATATGACACAAAAATTACTCCGGTAGCACTTTCTAATAATTCTAATTTTCAAGGACAGTTTGAAAATGCCTTCTTTATACCAAATACTGAGTACTCAGGAGGAAAAGCCTATGCCATCCAGAATGTGTTCACATGTGTAAACAGAACAATTGACCACCAAGTCTCATCACAGTTTTCAGGCAAAACTCCAAAGGACACCTAAAAAGTGCACATTGCTTTAAATACGTGTAAGACTGTTTTCAAATATGTTGTATAATTTGTTATTCACCCCATTCCTATAAGTGCAGTATATATAATTATTGCTATTTTAGTACTGCTACTACTTTATATTTTCAGAACTAGCAAAACATATAATTTTGTGAATATATGTGACAAGCACTATGTTAGAAGCTTTGCAAATATTATCTCCCTTCATTTTTACCAAAGACTTCTGACATTAACATATTAGTCTGGCTATACAAAAGTAAAAACTGAGCTATAAAGAGATCTTAGAACTTACTCAATGAGAAGAGAGGCAGGTTGTAAAAATATGATCCACAAATCAAGCCTCAGTTTGTATGCCTTTGAAAGCACATTTCAAACATAGCATCTTGCATTTCTCAAGGAAGAAAAATGCTTCTCAAAGGAATAAATATTTTGACAAGCCATACAGTTATCATACTATAGGGACTGACTAAAACCAGTTCTCCTAAGGGTTTCCGTTTTTGTACTATACTTTACTGTTTGACATAGATGAAGGATGGGAGTGACAATATTAGGACATTTAGTTCTATTGCTGCACCTCTGAAATTTCAGTGGTTTAACTAAACAAGAATGTATTTCTTGATTAGATAAAACCTGATGTGGATCAATAGACTTATTTTACTTTGGGTTTTAATTTGAATGAATCTACCATTAAGGTATCCCTGCAATGGTAACATTCAAGCTGAGACTTTTGAATGGTGCATACCATTCAAAAGCGCATTCTGGAAAATGATTCAGGAAGCTCAAAGATCCATTGTGTGATTTTTCTTGGCTAATTGAAGAACAAGGAGGTTAGTGTTCTTGAGACAGAGGATGGAGAATTGTAGAAGTGAGATGGGGATATGAAATCTGTGGGTCTTTGAAAGCCAACTATTGCCTTGATTCTAAATGAAATGATCTTCCTTTTCCTTCAGTCCTCCACACTAGACTTTAATGTCCATTTACCAAAATTAAGTAATGAATCTTATAATTATATATCCATCTTTCCTTTCTGTCTTTGAAAGCAGACTCTGAGTATGTTTGTTAGTATATATACGTCAAAATTGTTATGTGTTTGATATCTGATCTAGAAGACATACTGGCTACATGTTTGTTAATCAGATTTCTTGTTCTATTTCATTTTCATGTCTTTGTGGGACTGTAGTCCTCTTTATATGTTTAGAACCAAGTCATTGAATTTTCATTATCATATTCTTTTGACCCAAATTATTTTGGCCCTCTCTAAGTAAATTCTACTCACGAAGTGTATTGGTTTGCCTTTTTACCAAGTATTGAAATTTGGACACTGTATTAGAGTTCAACTCACCTTTTTTATTTAGTCAATTAATGCAGTCATCTATTGTGACCCTTGTGTTTCACAACTCACATCTTGTTATGACTCTTGGAGTTCTTATTACTTCAGTTCTACTCTTTCCCAACTAATGGAACTGACATTAGCCATATTTTTTTTTTGCCTTAATATCTTTTTTTATTATAATCAGTATTTTTTATTATGATATTGTGGGGTACAGTTAAGGATTAGGTATACAAATATGCTTCGTTCAGACACCCTTGAAGTAGTGGTCATATTTGGTACACTGACATCCTGGAGCTGATATTTTCCTTAAAGGAGTCTGCTTTCAAAGACAGAAAGGAAAGATATAATTACAAGATTAATTATTAAATTTTGGTAAATGGATATTAGAGTCTGGTATGGAGGACTGAAGAAAAAGGAATATTATCTAATTTAGAATCAAGTCAATATCTGGTTTTCAAGACCCACAGACTCCACTTTCCCACCTCAACTTTTACAAGTCTTTATCCTCTATAGCAAGAACACTAACCTCCTTGTCCTTCAATTAGCCAAGAAAAATCTCACAATGGAGTTTTGAACTTTCTGTATCATTTCCCAGAATGTGCTTTTGAATGATATGCACAGCTTCCACCCTTGCTTTCCTAAAGTGTAGCAGAGTCAGATTTGATAGGCTACTACTCTTATGTGATTTATTACTGCAAAAAGATTTAATGAATAATTTACATAAAATTTCTCCAAACTTGCCATTTTGGATTGACAATACAAGAATAAGACTTGAAGAGTTGAAATGATCTGCTTTATTCTCAAAATACGTTTTGGTTTGCCTTTTACCAAGTATGGAAATTTGTATTGGTTTGCCTTTTTACCAAGTATGGAAGGAAAAAGTGTCACAATAATGAAAATACATATAGATTAGGTAAATTAGGAAGAAGAAGTTGAGAATTACTATAAAAATAACAGATGAAATAACTAGCAGATTACTATTATAACTAAGCCATATCTTTTACTTTATAAAATAAATATGCTATTTCCTATATGTTTAAAACATCTCATTTACTATCAATGAATATAATATTAGTGGATTAATGTGGCAAAAAGTAATATTTAATATGATATTTGTTTTGTTCAATTAACTGTGTTTTATGTATTAATTTAAAAATCAACTTCTGTGAGTAAACTTTAGTGAAAGAAACAAGAAGCAAATTGCTTCCAACTATACTGTAGATACTATTAATGATGCATTTGATTTCAGTTCGCACAGTGTGTTGAACAGCTTTCAGATGAATGCCCATGAAGAAATATATATCAATACAAATAAGCTAAAATTTACTTTTATATAGATAGTTGCATATTTTTAAGCTAATGTCTATAAAAAGTAACTCTATTTCAGTGAAAACCTTTTTTTCATAAAATAAAATTTCATTACTTCTGCTTGTATGTACCTATTATTTTTACTAAGTCTGTGCCTCTATAAAAACTACATGGCTTCAAGGAATGAGCAAAGTTTCTGTAAGTTAAATAGTAGAAGTAATTTTCAACAATGTGATGCTTTTCTAAAGTTTGGCTTTGTTTTTCCTTTAAATTGGTTCATGAAACTGATAGATATTAAAATGTATGATAGAAGAACTGAAGATATATTTTCTTTTCCTCAATCTTCATATCCAGAAAGACATCTAAATTTTTCCCCAGATGAATAAACTGTAATCTCCTAACAATTTATTGTCTTGAATTTTTGAAAGATGCTTTCTTGAGAGTATAATTTGTCAAGCAAAAAGATAATTTTCAGACTTTCAAAAGGATCAGGATTCCTTTGTGTCCCTAAAAGTTTTTGTGGAGTAAGTGGGTATCTAGAATAATAGAAAGGAAAACAAATCCATTTTCATTTTCATTTCTTCCTAAGTCATGATGCCTATGAATGCACCCGGTTTAAGGCATGATGCTAGTCTTTCTTCTGATGATCTCTTTCATAATTATCATTCTTCATTTACAAAAGAAATTTATATCAATTTTTTTTACACATTATGATACTGTATTGTTACTTAACCCTTGAGTAAAAAGTCTCAAGGGTATCAAGTCAAGGAACAATTTTATTTTATTTTATTTTGAGTTGGAGTCTCACTCTGTCGCCCAGACTGGAGTGCAGTGGCCGCTCCCGGCCACCGCAGCCTCGACCTGCTGGGCTCCGGTGATTCTTCTGCATCAGTCTTCCAAGTAGCTGGAACTACAGGCTTGCGCTATCACACCCGGCTAATTTTTTGATTTATTGTAGAGGTGAGGTCTCGCCAAGTTGCCCAGGTGGCGGGTCTTGAACCTGCGGGCTCAGGCAATCCACTCACCTCAGCCTTCCAAGGCGGGAGGGGATTACAGGCTGAGTGAGCCACCAAGCCCAGCTAGGAACAATTTTAAAATGTTGATGTTAAGACTCTTTTATTCAAGACATAAAAAAATCACAGTAGAACTTTGTGTATTTTACATAAATACACACATACAAACATACATACATGCCTGATAAAGATGGAAATTGGCATTTGAAACGGGGTATTCTGAGCTATTCCACAATTCTGACAAAATGCATTAGAAAATAAATTTCTGACAGTGATATAAATGTCTCTTAAAGACTTCTTTCATACCTAACTCTTGTTAATCAATGCATTTACTGTTCCTGAGAAGGAGAAGCAATAAGAAGGGGGGGGCATTAATAAAATTAGAAGATGTATGATTTATAAAAGTGACGCTTGCAAAAAAATAAGCTAATGCAAACTTGACAACTCTAACTGCATTTTCACCATTACAGATAATGAAATGAGTCTGGTCAATTATCTAATTTATATGTATCACAGACATATAGCAGTCTACATTTTGCATGACTTCAAGAAAGATATAAATTTATGTTCTTAATTTTGGGGAGATATTTATTTAGAATCACGAAACAGTCATCTCTATTCCCTACCTCCAGCACAAACCTTTGGATCAAGCTACCATCTTCTTTTATTTGGATGATTGCAATCACCTCCTAATTGTTTTTCTACTTGAAAATTTAGTCCACTATTTTCTGTTTGCAAAATACAGCAACGAGAATGACCCCTATGAAAAAAGAAATTTGCTATGCCACTTCTCTCTTCTAAACACCCACAGAAAAACCTAAAGCCTTAGCATACCAAAGTCACCCCCTACCTCTGTTATCTCTTTTCAGTTCTTCTTACTCCTCTTCCTTTCTGCTTGCCCCTCTCAAGCCACATCACTTTCCTCGTTTTCCTCAAACATAAGAGAATACATTCACCTTAAGAAATTTACAAGACAATTTAAATTATATTATAATGGATAGTAGGGTGACAAATTATAGTCAAGCAATTCAGGTGTTTATGCCTTTTATCTTAGAAATACAATAGTAGTAGTGATTTAAATAAAGTTTTGAGCAAACAGTGAGATAGTGCAGAGAGACCATTTAAAGGATTACTACAACCATAAAAGGAAACCGATAAGGATATGAACTAAAACAAAAATAACAATAATAGTGAAGTTTAGGCATTGACTTATTTAGAAAGTTTTTGAACAATTCCATAAGGAAAATAAGAAAAGGCATGATACAGAAGCTTGTCTGGGCAACCAAAGGAATGATCATTAAAGAGTTTAGGTGGGTAAAACTGACCTTCATATTCTTATCTTTTCCTCTATAGATGATCTGGTTTGATAAACAAGGAACTCATGCAGCTTTGGAGAGACAAATGTGAACTTCTGGAGGTTCCTTTCTTCTGCCTTCATATGAGTTTAGCAGCTGGATCAGAATTTTCAAGGCAGCATCATTAAAAAAAAAAAAAGTTTAGGCCTGCTTCTGGGCTCTGGGGATGCCACATCTCTAACAAAGCCAGTAGTCTGGTTGGTAATTTCAGGTTCTGTGAAGCTGCATAGATTTTTCCAATACTGCTGGCCTTAAAAGTATTTTGAGTATTATGAGGATGAAGACGCTTTCTAACAATATATTGGCCATGGTGAGATCTGACCACTCATAACCAGTCCAAGTTGTGTGACAATGTGGTTCAAGGGCTTGTGATTCCCCTAATTCCTTAATTTAAAACTCTTCCCAATAAAACTTCATCTATTTTGTGTTTTTGAACCTTTTTGCACATATATTTTTAGCTTTGCTTCATGTCTGGTTAATTTTAATCTCCTTTCTGCATCAAGCTTACTAGCTTTTATGTAGTGTTCACTTTCCTGAATTTTGATTGCAAACATTAAAAGGAAATCTTGCAATTTGGACACGCTGACTCCACATTTTGAAATGAGGAAGCTAAACAGTCATTGAGATTTACTAAAGAGATTTCTAGGTAAGACTATACATAAAACCTGTAGCTCAGAAAACTAGGCCATTCTGTGCATTTTCTTGATATCTCTAGAGAGATATTTTGAAGACACTAAGGCCCCTGGTTACACATTTCAGCTCTATAATTTTTTTCTTTTTTCCTGTAAAGATCATACAATTATGGTGTCTTCTCGCAGGACTATTATAAGAGATTACTTATATAATTTTTGTAATTGGCATATGTATTTCCCAGCATTTAAAATGTTACCTTACATTGTTTATCTTGTTGTTGTTGCTGTTATTATTATTATTATTATGTGTTCTAGACTGCAAACTTGTTGAAGTCCTATGCTTCAAGCAAACATAATTGTATTTCCAATGTCTAATGCAATGTATGACAAATACTGGTTTTTCGATAGTTATTTTAAAAAATTAACCATTTGTCTATGTCAGTTGAGTTTTGTATTTTTCATTTTTAAAAGACTAAATGCAACTAACTTCAAGAGAACATTTTGTTAAATGTAAAGCAGTAATGCTTACTAAAGTGTTAAGAAAATTATGCCATATTCCCATATTTACACCTTCTTCTCTTAACAAGTCCAAGTCAAAACTCTGTTTTCCTTCTATTTTTGTTTGTTTCATTTCTTTTCTTAAAGTGTCTCCCATGCTATATTTTTGTACATCTGACTTGAAAGTTATAAAAATTGAGTTTTAGCATCTAATTTGAGTGCTAAAGATCTTTTTTTATTTTTTTGTGCCCCCATCATGACATATACAAAACTAAATAGAAATACATTATGTGAAAAAGTTTACCGTTTCTATTGTCTTAATTTTTCTCTTAATTCATGATAAAAGTAATTTTAATATAAGTATTTTGGTCTGATAAACATGCACTTTTACTATTAAGCAATTATATTAAAATTCTTCAATAAGAACTGTATTCTCTACGTATAATTTTATGTTAGAAATATGAATTTATTAACCATAAATAAAGATGCACTTTTCTCATGTTTTAAATTTTATTTAATATATGTGTCCATTCTTGCCCACCCTAAAAATTGTGAAAGTACTATTTACAGTGTAATGGGATTTTGAAATTAGAATATCCCATATTAAAGTTGACTAATTCTTATAAGCATATTTTTAACTAAAGACTCTATATAATTAAGATCAATATAAAACCCAGTTATCCATGAACTCTTTTTTTCTCCACTAATTATTTATCATTTCATTAATTTTGCTAGTTAGTGTCCATGATATCAGAAGAATAAGTTGTAGTTTGTATCTGGATATTTCTCAGATACAAAAATGCTCTTTCAAATTATTGTTGCTTTAAATGAAATCTGAATGGTAAATAATGAAAAGACTGGGAATTGTAGTTCTTATTAGGTAATTCTATCCCAAGTTAAATACACATAAATACAAGTAAAATGCCAAATAATTACACAGAAAATACAGAGGATTAAAAACAATTACAACTTGCAGTGTCTTTCTACTGATGTCTTCTAAATTGTAATCAAGGATATTGCCATAATTCTACTGTGTTCACCCTTTTAAAATTTCAAAAACTTTTCTTTTATAAAGCAGAATATTTTTATTATTTAAAATTTTGATGATTGTATATATACTATTGATGTTGAAGGTTTGAGGGGAAAAAAATGAAACATGCATATTGCTTTGACTTTATGTGAATTCTAAGAGGAATAACCTATAAAACCAACAGAAACTGTTAGCCTGTTCAGAAGCCTCTCAAATTAACCAGACATTCCCTCTATTTCCAAAAAGATTCCAAATCCAAATACTGCCATAAAGATCAATACATTGAAATTATCACACATATGCTTTTATAAGAGCATATTCTCCTTCCTAAGTGAAAATAACCTCCTTCTGAGGATAAAAATCTGAAAAGAAATCCCATTCGTGATTATCTGCAAAAGCTACAAAAGCACTTACAGGCCTATTCAACCATCAGATTGGCAGAATTTTAGGGAAGTCCATTCCCAAAATGTATCTTTATTTCCTGATGTGCTTATTGCCAATGTTATTTTAGCTGTTAGAGTATCTTAAAGACATAAAAGCAGTTGGCTGGATGTTCTAAGACTATGGCAGTAGCCTGCAGCTTACATAAACTCTGTAGCGTCCGCGGACATAGTTGCAATAAAGCAGAACATCGAAAACACAGCTTATATAAAACTTAATACACTCAGCCCAGAAGATACTTTTAAACATTTGCTAAAATTACTTTACAAGCAGGCATGTTCACTATAAAATCATCGTAATGGAGAAATAAAGCAAGGGTACAGAATAAAAAGTAAGAAATTCACCCAAACAGTTCCATTTAAGCAGCTAAATAACGATTAGGGTTATCTTGATACAAGTCAAGGAGTTTCTTAACATGAAGATCTCATTTATAGCTATATGGTATAGATAATTATCGTATTTACTATTGTTTCCAATAGCTTTCAAGTTTTTATAATGACTAAAGGAGTCTCTGACCTATTTACCTTTCAGTTTTGTGTGTTAGTGTGTGTTCGTCTGTGCTGTACACCAACAACTACGTGTGTATGTGCTCCTTAGTAGTTAATTTTATATAAGATAAAAGGCTTACTATTGATTAGGCATCATGGTTGAGAGGGGACTCTAGGTAGTATTGGTAGAAGAAAAATTGTCAAAGCTAATTAATAGAAATGTGTGTGGTTAGTGAATTTAGGTAACATCAAATCCAGAATTGTTTAGATCTAAACTGCCTTGATATTCTTTTACTTAATGACTGTTATCTCCTCTCTCTCTCTCTCTCTCTCTCTCTCTCTCTCTCATTCTCTATCTATCTATCTATCTATCTATCTATCTATCTATCTATCTATCTATCTATCTATCTATCTGCCTATCTATCTATGAAGGACAATTGGAGGGAGTAATATCTCCATAAGAATGTAAACCTACATGGCATACCCAGTGCAGCATCTTAGACACAGGATGTGTGCTGGGGCCAGTGAAAGGGTACAGGTGCAACAAATTTTTTTGCTAATGCTGTTCTTGTGTTTTCACTTTCCTTAGTGAACTTTCCTTAGTGAAACCTATTCTCTACTGCATTCAGTATAACATTGTTCAATTTACCTTGAACCTGATACTTGATATGTGGTAACTATGAAAAGACTCCTTTTGCCCAATAAGCAGAAAATGCAATCATGAATATACACATATATAAACCCTGTATAAATTTTGGTAGCTTGCTTAAACCCTATTAACTAATGGTAACAGTTGTGTCTCACAGTTACAGTGATTGAAGCTAGTCTCGTGATAAAATATGATCACAGTTTGTGGGAAGAAGTGCTGGAAGTGAATAGACGTTAGTCTCTTACTTTGCTTTATTTTTTTCCCATAGATACACAGACATTTCAGAAAATAAAATTGCCTTTAGTTTGACTTATATAAATGTTACATAGGAGAAAAACTTAAGTAGTTATTTTTTAGTCAGATATTCTATGCAAAGTCTTTTTTTTACGATTTATTTACATATGAATATATTATATTTACATTATAGAATAGGACAGAGTCTTTTTTGCCACTTTTTAAAAATGTTAGTTTCAGTGGGAACACATGCACGTTTGCTACATGGACATACCTGTGTACTGGTGGAGATTAGGTCTCAAGAGGCCCATTTCACAGATAGTGAACATTGTGTCTTGTTGGTAGTTTCTGAACCCTAACTTCCTCCCTCCTTCCCCTTTATTGGTGTCCCTAGAACCTATTATTTACATTTTTGTGACTGTTTAGTTCCCACATATGAGTGAAAACAGATGGTTTTTGGTTTTCTATTTCTGAACTGGTTTACTTAGGATGATGTTCTACAATTCTATTCATGTTCCTGCAAAGGACTTGATTTTATTCTTTTTTTATGACTCCTTAATATTCCATGGTGTATATATAACACATTTTCAATACCCACTGATTAGTTGATGATCATTTAGGTTGATTCCACATCTTTGCAATTGTGAATTGTGGTGTGATGAACTTGCAGGTGCAGGTGTGATTTTTTTTTTTTTTTTGTATGACAAAATGTGTTCCTTAGGGTAAATACTTAGTAGTGGCATTGCTGGATCAAGTGGTAGATCTACTTTTAGTTCTTTGAGTAATCTCCATATCACTTTCCATACAGGCTGCATTAGTTTACACTCTCACCAACAGTATATAAGTGTTTCCTATTCTCTGCATATGTACCAGCATTTATTTTTTTTAATATTTAAAAATGGTCATTCTGACTAGTGTAAAGTGGTGTCTCATTGTGGATTTAATTTGTATTTCCCTAATGATGAGTGATGTTGAACATTTTAAAAATATGTTTGTTGGCCACTTCATATCTTCTTTTGAGAGATGTCTGTTCATGTCGTTTGCCCACTTTTTAACAGGGTTATTGGCTTTTTTCTTGCTGATATGTGTGAGTTCTCAGTAGATTCTGACTATTAGTCCTTTGTCAGATGTACAGTCTGAAAATATAATCTCCCATTCTGCGGGCTGCCTATATGCTCTGCTAATTATTTCTTTTGCTTTGCAGAAACTTTTCAGTTTAATTAAGCTCCACCTATTTATTTTTGTGTTAGTTGAATTTGCTTTGTGGGTTTTAAGCATAAATTCCTTGCCTAGACTGATGTCCTTAAGATATTTTCCAAGGTTAATTTAAAATATTTTTATGGTTTCAGGTCTAACATTAAAGTCTTTAATCCATCTTGAATTAATTTTTGTATATGGGGGGAGACAGGGATCAAGTTTCATTTATCTGCATGTAATTATCCAATTTTCCCAGCATCATCTGTTGAATAGAGTGTCCTTTCTGCAGTGTATGTTTTTGTCTGTTTTGTCAAAGATCATTTGTTTGTAGACATTTGGATTTAGTTCTGAATTCTTCTAGTTTGGGGTTTGGTCTGTTCATGTTTTTCTAGTTCCTTGAGGTGTGATGTTAGGTTGTCAATATGTGATCTTTCAGTCTTATCAATGTAGGTTTAAAGTGCTATATATTTTCTTTGAGTACAGCTTTGTCTGTGTCCCAGAGGTTTTGGCAACTTGTCATTTGTTTCAAGAAATATTTTAATTTCCATCTTGATTTCATTGTTGATTCAAAGATCATTCAGGAGCAAATTGTTTAACTTCCATATTTTTTGTTTGATTTCATACAATCTTATTGGAGTTAATTTCTAGCTTTATTCCACTGTGGTCTGAGAGGTTTCTTGATATGATTTTGATTTTCTTTAACTTATTGAGACTTGATTTGTGGCTTTCGTATGATCTATCATGGAGAATGTTCCATGTGCTGATTAGAAAAATTTATATTCTGTAGTTTTTGAGTAGAATGTTCTGTACATGTCTGTCACTTTCATTTCCTCCAGAGTCTTGATTAACTAAAATGTTACTTTATGGACTTTCTGCCTTGATCCTCTGTCTGTTGCAGTCTGTGGAGGGTTGAAATCTCCCACTATTACTGTACTGCTGTCCATCTCTTTTTTTAGGTCTAGAAGAATTTGTTTTATAAAGTTGGGAGCTCTGGTGTTAGATATACATATTTATTTAAAATTGTTATATCTTTTCATTGAATTGTTCCTTTCATCATCATGTAATAGCCATATTTTTCTTTGTTTGCTGTTGTTAATTTAAAGTTTGTTTTATCTAATATGTGAAGGTTAATCTTGTTGTTTTGTGTTGCCATTTATGTAGAATATCTTTTCCCAACACTTTAACTTGAGTCTGTGGGAGTCTTTGTGAGTTAAGTGGGTCTCTGGAAGAGAGTAGATATTTGGATTATTTTTTATCCATTGTGCCATTTTATATTTTTTTAGTGGGGCCTCAAGACCACTTACATTCAAAGTAAACAGTGATGTGTAAGTGACCTTTCTATTCATCATACTGGTTATTATCTGATTGCTTTATTTATTTATTTCATCTTTTGTTGGTGCTCCAGGCCTATGAAATTTATGATTTCCAGTGTTTTTCTACTGGTGTATTTTGTCCTTTTGTTTCAATATTTAGAACTCTCTTTAGTAATTTTTGTAGAGCCCATCCAGTTGTAATAAATTCCCTTAGCATTTGCTTGTCTGTGAAGGACTTCATTTCTCCTTTATATGTGAAACTTAGTTTTGTGGGATACAAAATCCTTAGCTGACAGTTATTATGCTTAAGAAGATTAAAGATATGGCCCTAATCCCTTTTGGCTTATAGGGTTTCTTCTGAGAAGTCTACTGTTAGTCTGATAGGTTTACCTTTTGTAAGTTATTTGATGCTTTTGTATCACACTCCTAAAATTCTTTCCTTCACATTAACTCTGCACAGCCAGATTTATATGTGTTAGAGATAACCTTTTTGCAATGAATCTTCTGGAGTTCGTTACGCGTGTTGTAGCTGGATGTTTAGATTTCTGGCAGGGTCGGGAAAGTTGTCCTCCATTATTTCCTCAAATACGTTTTCTAAGCCAGTTGCTTTCTCTTCTTCCTTGAGAACACCTTTGATTCTTAGATATAGACATTTTACATAATCATATTTCTCTTAATTTTTTTCCCATCTCTTGATTCTTTTTCTTTATTGGTCTGATTGGGTTACTTAAAAAGCCTTGTCTTCAAGTTCTGAGATCCTTTCTTCTACTTGTTCTAGTCTACTGTTAAAACTTTTTACTGTATTGTGTGCTTCCCTAAATGCTTTTTTCATTTCCAGAATTTCAGCTTGTTTTTTTTTTTTTTTTTTTGGTGTCTATGTTATTTGGTAGTTTTTTATTCATGTTCTGAATAATTTTTAAGTTTCTTTTTGTTGATTTTCAGTTTTATCCTGAAGTTCATTGATCAATTTTATAAATCAACTTTTTGAATTGTATATCTGAAATCCAAAAAATTAATTTTGCTAGGATTCATTGCTGAAGTGTTGGCATGGTCTTTTAGTTAGTGTTAGAGACCTCTATTTTTGTCATATTGACAGAATTATTATTATTTTTTTCTTATTTGGGCAGATGATTTCTTCTTATTGGAGACTGAAAGGGGGCTGATGTAGGCACTGTAGACTTCCCTTGGTTATATATAGCCTCGGAGTGGTGAGTTTCTTGAATGCTAGCTGTATCAGCTCTGTGTTGAGTTGGTGCACTGGTTCATGGAGTCCTGAGTGCCCAGAGTGACTTGGAAGGTGTTGTTAGCTGGCATTTGAGATCAGACTTTCCCCAAAGCTGGATTATTGTAACCAGTTTGGTGGCTTTACTGTTTACCTCTGAGCAGGAGGTGTCACTTTCGCTGCAATGTTTGCAGTAGGGTTTCTCCTTGACAATTGTTGCTACAAGGAACTGCCCAGCCAGCCTAGGCCAATAACATGGCTCTGGGGATATCCCAGGTTCCCTGTCTGTTTTGAACCTTTGGGGAGAGTACAGGGGAAAGGAGCTGATGCACCCAACAAGTGTGCATTGTTACCTGCCCTAGTGGTGATTAGGAGGAAGTCCCAGGCCACTGGGCTAACACTGTTGAGAAAAGCAGGCACAGAAAAGTGCACAAGGGTTGTGAAGGGTTGCTATGGCAATACATATCACCCAGCCACCTCCTTGGTCTCAGGCAATCTACAATCTAAATGTTAAGGTGCAGCTGGCCTCAGAGCCTCACGTATTCTCAGGCAACCTTCCGAACTGTGAGCTGTCTGCAGCCCCAGAGTTTGTCTTTAGGGTCAGTCCCTCCCAAGTTGACTGGAGGGCTTCTTGCTCTACCCTGCAAAGATTGAGTTCCTGGGAAATGGCAGCTGGCACTGCTCAAGGCATTTTTGCTGCACCACTCCAAGGCAGAGCACAGCTGTGGGTAAAGCAGTTTCCTGTGAGGGACTGACATCCCACAAGGGGCCTTGCAGGTTTACAGCAGGTACACAGAACTCCTGATATCCCCTCACTCACATTTCCCCAATGTGTCCAGAGGCTGTGATGAGCTGTGGTGGTCAGGCAAGTGCCAGGTGAGGTTCAGCCCACATCAGTGAATTTTTTTTTTCTTTTTGGCTCTAAATGGTTATTATCACTCCTTTGGAGGCTCTTGGGGCATGCTGCTAGATGCATTTCTCTCTGGATGCTGAGGAAATTCTATCTTCATTTATCTGTAGGAGAAACTCACTCTAGCTGCCTCATTTCTGCCATTTTAATCCTTTCTCCTGGATATGAGATAGTCTTTAAAGTTTTTCTCCTTCAGGATAATAAAATCTGAATAGAAGTAATGTATATCATTTCTGGGAGGAAAATTTCATGTTCAACATTGAGTTATTGTTTTCATTTATTCTATCATGGTAACTGACTTATCCAGAATAATGAAGTTTTGGCTGTGTTCATCCCTGAATGAGGCTGACAGGAATCAGATACATGCACTGGCTAAAATATAAATAAAAATGTAACACAAAAAAATATTGTTGTTCAAGCCATGATATGGAGGATGTTTGCTACTGGAACATGATCTAGGTTTTCATAGGATTCCATTTTAAATTCGATGAAAGCTATGTAGGGAAGTCAAAAAAGATTGTTCGATTGGCCATATTTTAAACTGAGGCTATGCTTCTCTCTTGGAACAAAATGCTAAAAAATATCTTTTATTTTATATATATAAAATTATTTGTATACATATTAAACACTTATAAGCCCTAACAACTTGTACCGAGTAGTTAGACATACTCTTTAGAAACCAAATAACAATAATAATAATAAATAAATTCCATTCATTATGATCTTACGCTTTGGAAGTAAATAACATAAACACCCATCTCACTAATTAATTTCAAGCAGTAAGGGGGAAAAAAACACTGATATTTGTAAGTCTTAGTAACTTCTATAAATCTATGAATCTTCATGCTCTCACCGATATTTTGCAAAGGAAATAATATTACAGGTAATATTATTTAATTGTTATTTATAGAGAGAAATTAGACACTTTGACCCTTTGAGCTTAAGATTAGTACAATTACCACTGGAAATGATTAACTATTATATGAGCACAGCAGTGAAGAATTCAATATTGAGATCTGGGATTTCCAATTTTATCTTTGACTTATAAAGAGTTTGGAAGTTCTCACTTTCATCCCTAAGACTGAAAAAAAAATGGCAAATTGAAAAATCAATGATCATCAGTGTCCTGAGGTTGTACAGTCAGTCACTACTCTGCAATGTGGAGGCTGCAACAAAGATCTGCTTACCTGTGGCGAAGGCTGCTGGAGTCATGAACTGTGAGAAGCCCTTAAATAATAATTTTCAAAATATTTTAGAGGCTAAGTGTGGGTTACAAGGTGTGCCAAAATACAAGAAAAAATCACAGTATGAAGATGCAAAACAAACACGCAAATCTGACTGGATTACAGCACTGATGTTGGAATTATCAGATAATTTAAAATTATTAAGAATGATGTTAAGAACTAACATAAAAAATTGGATCACAAACAAAAATAGATGACTGATAGAAGCAGATAGTTGAAAACTTTAAGAAAGAATAAAAATAAAATCCTACATATTTAAAAAATATACTCAAACATCAAAAATTCTTTAACAGGCTCTTCAGCGTATCAAACAAACCAAGAAAAGAATTAGTGGGCTTGAACATAGGTCAACAGAAACTTTCAAAACTGAAATGGAAAGATAAAAAAGAATGGAAAAAAATAGAACAGTCAAAAAATGTTAGACAATATCAGAAGATGTAAGTATATGTATAATTTGAATATCAGAGGAAGAAGAGAGATTGGAGGAGAATACATATTTGAAGTAGTAATGGATAAGAACTTTACTAAATCGATGAGGGACATCATGCCACACATCCATGAATCTCAGAAATCAAAACCTTGGCAGTGACAGTGTCTAGAAATTCCCACCTGTGTTCCCCTAATCTTTATGGAAGTGACTACTGCTATAAGGTTAGCCCTTTACAGGAGAAACACTCACTCTCCCAAACTAGTCAGGAGTTTTTGAGTTCGTACTTTTGTAATTTACTTAATTATCCCCTTTTCTCTTGGCACAAATGTGTTCCCAGAAGAATGGGTTGGGGTCACTAATCAATGTTTAATAAATGTAAGAGAGGCCATGGTTTTGGATTAGACCTAGACAGGCAAAACTAAACCAGAATAAAGTCACTTGTACTATGTTCAATGTAATAAAATTGAATTTTAAAGCAGACCAGTTTTTCATAGTGGTTGAACCAACTTACATTCCCACCAACAGTGTAGAAGTATTCCCTCTTCTCTACAGTGTGGCAATTCCTAAAAGAACTTAAAATTGATCTTCCATACAATCCAGCAATCCCTCTTCTAGGAATATACCCAGTGGATCATAGATCGTTTTACCAAAAAGACAACTACAGACAAATATCGATTGCTGCACTGTTCACAATAGTAAAAACATGGAACTCATCCTGCTGCTCATCAAAGTGGACTGGGTAAAGAAAATAGGGTACATATACACAATGGAGTATTACACAGCCATAGCACAATCATGACCTTCCTAGGCAACTTGGATGCTGTTGGAGACCTCATATTAAGTTAATTATCACAGAAACAAAGAACTTAATACTGCATGTTCTCACTCATAGGTAATCACTAATCAATGGTCACATTAGCACAAAGGTAGGGTTGGCAATTGCTGAGCACTGCTAGGAATGGGAGGGTGCTAGGGGTGGGAGGGTGAGAGGCGGGTCTGAGACTTGTGACAACACAAAGGAGGCCTGATCCACTACCTAGGGAGTGAGGGCCACCTAGAAGCCCAAACTTCACCTGCATGCAGACTACTTATGTAGTAAATCCTCCCTTGTATCCCACAACTCTAAATAAATGAATAAATAAACAGAAAAATAACAAACAAATAAATAAAATAAATCAGGCAATACCACCCTCAAAAAAAAAAACAAACCAAAAAACTCACAACAACCAATCCAAAGGGTTCTATTTAACTTGAGTCAGCATAAGGAAGACCTCTTTGCTTAACCCCATGGGAAAATGACTTTGAAGTGACAAATTCATTTTTCATTCCTTATTTCTGTTTTCCTTAGTAATTTTCTGCCTAAAAACCAAGCTCAATTCAATGGAGCACCCTTCTATTTTATAGATGGAATGTTACCCAAATCATGAATAGCTATCAAAAGGTAATTCGATTTTTAAACACACTGTTGACATAATTTTTTTGACACCAGTTAGGGTCACTACTTCATGAACCAGAAGAACTTAGAATTTAATAAGAATTTAATTAAAATTTAATTTTTAGTGGCCAAGGGTCTTTATTCATTCTTTCACAGAAAGTGTCTGGCTCCTGGTTTGCAAGGAAGAGGCTCCACTTAGCAAGCCCCTTGCATATCCTCATCACCAATTCACACAAAACACACAAACACACACTAGCCATAGGCCTGTTATTGACTTATTTTAAGGCTCAATGATAGGAAGAGAGCCGGGCTCGGTGGCTCAGCCTGTAATCCCGCGCCTTGGGAGGCTGAGGTGAGTGGTTTGCTTGAACCCGCGGGTTCGAGACCCTCCTGGACAACTTGGCAAGACCTCATCTCTACAATAAATCAAAAAATTAGCCCGGCGTGGTAGCGTGCGCCTGTAGTTCCAGCTACTTGGAAGGCTGAGGCGGAGGGATCGCGGAGCCCAGCAGGTCGAGGCCGTGGTGGTCAGGAGCGGCCACTGCACTCCAGTCTGGGCGAGGGAGTGAGACTCCAACTCAAAAAAAAAAAAAAATGATAGAAAGAGGAACATTTTATGTGCCTGTTACTGAACAAAGGTGTTTTTCCAGGTAAATGTCATGTAAGCTTTTAAAGATAAGTACCTAGAAATAAATTTTGCATTTATGATAAAAAAATTAAAAAATATACCTCATCAGGACACCCATAATCTTGGCTAAGTTACAGTCAGTTGATCTGTCTCTTCAAAGCAAGCAAGTATACAAACCAAAAGCACTCATCACTCAGCTCTTAACTCTTATATAATATGAAAAGAATCATATATTTTAATAAATCAAAAAGCCTTTGTGGTTGCTGATGTTACTTTGAAAATTATATTTCAAGAATCACGAAAGCTTTTATCATAAAAATCTTTTTGAAGATAGACTTTGGTTTCCTAAACATGATAGTAATTGTAAGGAAAGGCTTGAGTTTTTAAAAACGTCAATGCACTACATTTATTTCAACCTTTATAAAGCACCATTCGTGTGAGTCAAGATATTGTTAAGCATTTCTCCGCTTATTCTCCAGAGTGTCCTGACCAAACTCTAATATCAAGGAGAGGTAAATATAACTGAAGTGTTTGGAGAGGTGAAGAGACATCAGCTCCCTGAAGGAGCACTTAGTGTGTTTTAGTCATAAATGTCAAAGGCCAGGGCCATAAGTGCTTGTTTCCATTTCTTGAAAGTGTTCTGAATTTGAACTCCTTTCTTTTTATTTTGTATCAGGCTTTGGAATAAGAGGGATAGCTGGTGACCTGACCTTCCAGTATATGTTATCTGAGCCTAGCTTCTCTGAGTAGTAACATCATTGTATATTGTTTCTCATAATGTTTCACTTGCAGGTATTTCCTATTAAAAAAAAAATCTTCTACTATATTTATTAAGATTTTGCCACATTTGTCCATGCTCAAGGAGTTCCTAACTGAAATATACTTCCAGTTGGCATGTGATGTAGCAGATTCTACTCAGAGTAATTTTATTCTAGTATTTCCTGTTATGCAACACAGTACTTATTTACTTTCAGATATTGAACAATAATAGCAAATCATGCCTTTCGATAGCATTTCCTTAAAAATGTTATCTGCTAAGATAGACCACTGATAAATTCCAGTATCATATTTCTGAGTTTGCTAATTTTAGTAAATATTTTTTAAGAACTTCTATTAGCTATGTAATCATTTTAGGCCTTAGTGCTACAAAAGAAATTAATATGCCTCACTACAATCTGGAGTTATAAACACATACATTGATTGATGAGCAAGAAGTAAGGAAATTGCTACTATGGGTCACTGATATTTGGACTCCATTAAATATTTGGTACATTAGCTAAAGCCTTTATAAAGATACTGGAAGGAAATATGGAGAATATGCTTACTTCTCACAAAAGTGGAAAACAATTCCTTAATTTTGGAATTCTCTCACCAATTCCCACTTTTTCATTAATTAAATGGCTAATATACCTAGGTAACATGGTTAAGGGAATAAGATGACCTCTCAGATGTATATTAATTCACAGTTCCCAAAACATATGCTCACACAAAAACACACCCAGACACTGTACCTACAAATTCGAAAACAATGTGAGAACTAATTTTACTAACTACCTACCCAGATACAGTTTCAAAAGCAGATTACTACAGATCATAGGTGACAATCCTGCCACCACTAGAGCAGGAGAGAGAGAGAGAGAGCATCATTGTCACTTCAATTTTTTTTAATTTGTAAAGAAAAAAAATGTCTATTATCTTCTGAGGCTGATGTCTCTTTATTTATATCTATCTTTTTTTTTCTTTCCTCATTTATTTTAACTTCTGAGAATCTTAAAGGGGATATCAATCTTGATCATTCGCATCTGTATCTAAAACAACTCTGAATTTTGCATCTATGAACAAATTTGTCTTCAGAAAACACTTGGTAAGCACACGTTTTATGAACCAAGTCATGTAGAAATCTTTTTTTTTTTTTAGATTTTTGAGAAATCTTTATATTGGTTCCATAGAAGTAATAGTAATTTATATTCTCACCAATAGTGTATGAATTCATTTTCTTTTTCTCACATTCTTGCTAACATCTGAGCTATTATTATTATTATTATCTTTTGAATATGACATTGACAAAGTTTTGGAGTGTTGTACTCTTCACTTCAATTTTCCATAAACCCTGTGGTTTTTACTACTTGATTTTACATGGCATAGTGAGTTTTTCAAATGTATATGCTACATTATATCAGAAATGACTCTCTAGGTTGACAAAATTTTTCTAGAAAAATGAGCTACTAATATATTTTGGGGGAAAAAGTTATATTGATACATGTTTCTAACATTCAGTTTTAAGTTGAACACATGTTAAGTTGTAATCCTTCTCTTTTCCCCTTTGTGTTTTGTATTCTGAGGTTACTATTTCACTCTTTATCTGTTTACATTCAAACTTCATATACAAAATGAATAAATTTGAGACAATAAATTTAGTGATATTGAGAAAAAGATAACATACCAAGTATTTAAGAAATTACTTACAAACAAACGCAAAAAATTGAACTTGACTAGAGAGGATGGTTCATGACAATAAGTAGAAAAACCCTTAACATCGTGGCATGGATGACTGGATAAATGATACTACCATGAATCTATATTGATCCATTGACTATACTGATTCATTGACAATATAAAAAGGTAAGTTGCTTTTTGGAAATTTTAATGAATATAATTTTATTGAGTTTGAGGGGCTTGTAAATCAACATATGGAAAAAGATGAAAATTGAAAGAAGAGATAAAAGAAAGTTCATTTGTTCACTTATTTGCTTGATTATCGATTTTAATACTGGAGATGTGCAAACACTGAGGGAAAAACATTAGCTTGTATGGAGCAAGACTGAAGGATAAAGAAGAAAACAAATCTACAAAGCAGCAAATTCGTTTGACAGGCAGAACTGAGTGGAATCTAGAGGGATGATTAGGCTTGGGTAGGATGAGAGGTGTTCTCTTGTGGGATGGGGAACAATGAAAGTGTAGGTACATTTGCAGGAGGCAGAAGAGAGTCTAAAACAGTTCTAGCCTGAGACATTCTTTTGTTTCCAAACTTAAATAATTGCTAATTGATCAGCACCCAGAAGCAATTGTCTGCTGTTTTCTTCAAAGGAAAACAACAACTACAAAAAAAAAAACGTAGAGCACTAACTTATTTCCTACTCACAATCTGGCAGTCAATCAAGCAGCACTTGAAGGTATATGTGTGTATATATAAAACCTTTTATCCACTGCCTTATAATTCCTGAATCCATATGAGAAACTACCATCACTTGGATAAATAAAAACAAATCATGAAAGTAATATTAAACCATTTTTAAAGATGATCATTTATTTACATATTTTTTTAAT
Organism: Tarsius wallacei; assembly: GCA_963574415.1. Lineage (NCBI taxonomy): Eukaryota > Metazoa > Chordata > Mammalia > Primates > Tarsiidae > Tarsius > Tarsius wallacei. The sequence goes on from CAUYQG010018968.1 coordinate 21,803, forward strand.
ATTACATTATTTATAATATTAAAAAGGTACAAGTTTCTCAAAGAATAAAGACATGTAGTATTTCCCTGTGGTAATTTCATTCTTTCTCTCCTGTCACCATAATCTCCATTTCCGTAGTGTAAAATATCAACTAAAATATTCATAAGGGATATCGGATCTCCTTGTATAGATCTACTTAGCAAGAAATAGCATTATGTTACCAATGTAAACATTAAATATTGGACTATGACATAGTATTTTTGATGGTAAACATTATTCTTCAATATCATTATATCATTATATTGTGGTATCATTATTTTGATGGTAAATATATTCTTGAATATCATTAGATTGTGAAAATAATTGCTTTAGTCAAGTTACAATATCTACTTTTGTAGCCCAGTTTGTATAAAATTTAAAAGAAAAACTCTTCAAAGCTATAAAATCATTATTTATTAAAGCAAAATACAGATATGTATCATGTGCTTATTTCTTTTGGAAGAAGAAGAAATGAATAATTAATTAATTTAATAACACAAATGTTGCCAGCACTTATAAATAAATAGTATTGTTATTTCCTGGTGAGAAAAACATTATATAAAGAGCTCTGTGTGATATTCTAACTAGCCCAGGCCAGAATTGTCCTTCTAAGAAAATTTACATGGCCTCTCTTGACCTCATTATAAAACTTGCCATATGTTTCTTAAATAAGCCAACAATGCAATTTACTAAACAATGATGAAGAAAAAAATAAATATTAGGCTCCTGAACAAGACTACCAATGAACAAATGATTTTATTGTAAAAGAGTGTTTAGCCGGGTGTGGTGGCATACATCTGTAGTTCCAGCTACTTGGAAGGCTGAGGTAGAAGGATTGCCTAAGCCCAGTGGGTTGAGTTTATGGTGACCATGAGCATGCACTATACTCCAGCCTGGGTGACAACAGAGTGAGATTCCATCTCAAAAAAAAAGAAAAAAGAAAGAGTGCTCTAGTTGAAATTCTTGATAGAAAATACACAGTGTCTATAAAACAAAAATTCATATAGCTGAGTGCATGTGATTAATGCAATTAAGGTCTAGATTCCACTAAGGAAAATAAGGTATACAGTAACTGTGAATTAGGTACATTTGATTCAATGTGTTTTCTACTTTACTGTTTTCATCTAAACTGATGGAAATGTCTTCATGCTTTTATACTCTGCAAACTCATGACTTTCTATCAAGCTTGTGCATAGGTTGTGACACTTTTTCCTAGCACGAATCTCCCACTTGAATACACAGATAAGAAGCACCATGCTGTGACCTGACAAAAATAACAAAATTATAGGAAAAAAGGTGAAAAAACAGGTTCATCTATTAATTGTTTTAGTCAAATATGTATCTGAACAGTACATATTTTATATCATACCTGGTTGATTTTGGAATGAGTAGTTAAAGGTTACACAGTTTGTAGACTTCAATATTAATGAAGATTAAAGTCATTAATGGTGGAAAGTATTCATAACCAATATTTTAAATTACAAAAAGAAAAAGTTATATGTACTTAAAATACACACTTAAAATAAATGGTATAATATCAATTTTATTGAATAATTATCAATTACGAAAACCCAAATGTATATTTTTAATTTTTATAATTGTGTTAATTACTATATGAAAACAGTTAAAGATATTCAGTCATTGAATATATGGCACATAATGTGGACACTTGAAAAGGTTAGTTATAAATTGAATATTTAAATAACATATTATGCAGCACCTGCAAGATTATTATTATCATGGAATACAAGAAAAATATGACATATTTTTACCCATCATTTTATAATATAATCATATAAATATGACTGAAGTACATAAAACAATTGGAAAAAAAGCCGCATTATATAATGTTTCAGGAAATTAGAGAAGAGTTGAATATATGAAAACATGCAAGTTACTAAGACAAGTTACTAAGAATATCTAAGACAAAGTTATAGAATGATATAAATTACGGTGAGTGGTGATATCATGGGGTATTGGAGCTAGAGCCATGCCCAAAATGATGGATAAGAAGAACAAGAGCAGAGTGAGAATAAGATCAAGTAGAGACAATTATATCATTTTTTTCAAAAGCAGGACAAAACATGGTATATTTCATTTGCAATGTTTGGCAAAATGTTAGCATCCTTAATCATAAACGATCTCTTAGAAATCAGTAATAGACACTTTTACAAGGGTAGCAAAAATTAAAATACAGAAAAATGAAATAACACAAATGACAAATATGACTATACCAAGATAATATACTTTAACATTAATATGTGAAAAACAAATTCCTTTGCAATATTCCATTATCAGTGATTACAAATACTGATATCCAATGTTCCTACAGTTTTATAAAGTGGAGAATTCTCAAACACTGGTAGAACTCACTTCAGTTATGAAAAATTTACTTAAAATACGGATTTTGATTATACTCTGCCAGAGTGTGATCCATAAGAATTATTAACTGCACACCATAGGAGATGCTAGTCACAAGAAGAGACACTTTTGTCATCTTTGATTTTAATCTCAAGAATGTCCCTACTGTCAATGAAAGTTCCAGTATCCTCATTCAATATTTTTCTTTCCTTCAGTAGTATTTATATGATAACTGAAAGGGAATCAAACCATTGTTTCTACCACCAGTTTGAACAAAACCAAAACATGATCTTCATAATGTATGAAGATTCTTCAATTATATGTATTGCAGTGGAATTTCTTTGCAGATCAGAAAAAAGACTGAGAAAGTTCATTTTTGAAAAGTGATCTAAAGAATGTGGTTGAAGTAAATTTTATCTAGGAATGATAATTGTTTTCATGATTGTTTTTGGGCTAAGTCTCAGGAGCTGGAATGAATGACTGAAACTTTAATTGAATGAAGAAGCCAGGATAGCGGAATTATAAGGACTTTATCTCAGTTCTTTCATAAGTATGAAGTGCATATATTATAATTTTCACTTTTCACAGGGTAAATTAATAACTGATTCAGTAAAATGTATTCTTTTTTAAGAATACAAAGGATATAGAATTTTGAGAAGTGCAGTACTTTTACTTAACTTTCTTTTTTCTTTCTAATTCTACTCCCAGTATTTTTTAAGTAAATCATTAGATATATATGTCACTTTTTAGGGTATGATATATTATGTATCTTTTTTTAGGTAGGGAGTATGCTCATATATGTCAGCTTGTCCAATTACATCATTTTAATTGACGGACTAATTCATATGTTGTTTTACCAGTTTTAGTTGAAATCAACTGCTTATAGAAGCTGATTTTTAAAAGTGAATTAAACAAAATAGAAGTTTACATCAGTGAAGTGTGTGTGTGTGTGTGTGTGTGTGTGTGTGTGTGTGTGTGTGTGAAATGTGTGTAGCATTTCATGGCTGGTATGAAAGACACTGTGGGATACCATTAAGTTCTGGTATCCCAACTCCTATTCTGCCATCCTCAGCTTGTTGCTTTCATTCCAAGTCACCACATCATCCAACATGTCTGCCAGACCTCTAACTTCATGTATGTATTCTAAGCTTAATGCATAAGATACAAGGGAATTATTTCCTCCTTTTAGAAAATGTTTCTTGGAATTATAACAGAATGTTTCATTAATATTATATGAATAAAACAATAATATAATCTTGTTAACTTCCATATATGTTGAGGCATGTGGTGTTTTAGCTGCACATGCTTGATAATATTTTATTATTAAGTACACGTGATTCTAATTATTTGCATAGTTAAACCCTGAGTTAGCAAACATAAAACCATTATTCCCAGGGAAAATAAAGGATTAGGTTCCTGTGAGCCTCTGGCCACATTTCACCAATCCATCAATATATAACCTGGATTTGTGTTCGTATCCGTTTGAAGACATCTTATTTAATGCACATTATTGATTCATTAAAATTGAACTCACAGAGAAGCTTACCATAGCTCATGCCTGAAGAAAGCTCATCACAGCTTTCTTGCATGTAGTAATATTAGACAGTACTTCACCACTATACTTGGGGATCATTTTAAAAGAGTGAAATCATCAACAAAAAGCACAAATATCCCAACCTGTGGCATTAAATAAATCACAAAAGAAACACTTGTTTTTAGTGTGAGAGCTGAAACAAGAAGACACAAAGTAATTTTGTTCAGTCTCAGATGGTTTGAACACACACTTTGGGTGACTCAATTTTACACCACTGTGCATGTTTGTGGATGACCAGGAAAGCATTACAAATATGGATTTGGGGGTTATACATAAATTTCACAAGTAGACAAATTTGTAAGTGTAGAATCTTTGACTCATGAGGATTGACTATAATTTGTACGAAATGGATATTGAAATGCAAATACAGATTCAAATAACATGACTTTAGAAGTTATTCTGTGCTAGAGACATCTGTCATTTAACTCTCACGTTATCAAGGGTAGGATTTTTTCCCCTCTTTTACCAAAGATAAAACTGAGACTTAAATAGTAGAAGTAATTTTCTCAGAATCAAACAATAATTTATGCTAAAGGTAGAAATGCAAAACCACGTATATTTTGGTTATGCTATTACTATTACAGGAATACTTTCAACCAACCAGTGAAAAAACACAAAGAACCATCTTCCAGTCAACAGAAAAGCAGACAAACATAGCACCATTTTACAATGTTAACCTAATTATATTGAGAAAATTGAACTCATCCTCCACATTAATGGCAAACAAGTATGAGAATTTGATAAGCAGATTATGAGAATAATCCTGGGCATAAAAGAAAAAAAGTTAAAAAGCAGACAATAGAGTATGTTATGGATTTATGCTGATTTTCTCTAGAAAGAATAGATGGGATAATACAAGAAACCTGCATATACCAGAGATGATTTAATACTGCTGTATTTGGAGACTACACAACAAAACCACAATGCCAACATGTAGTGGTATACACATAGGCACTATGTTTCATTCAGTGGGTTTATAAAAATCAATTTTCTGCACAACAGGGGAAAATTAATTAGTATAAAATTCTTCTCAGTGCTTTATTAAAGTTTATAAATCCCTTTAAGGTGAAAAAGTCAATTATTATGTGTACATTCTGTTCTTTTTTTATTTTCTCTTTTTCCAAAAAATCTTAATTCACTAAGAGGAACTCGAGGTCAACCAAAGAATGTTTGCACAAATTAAATCCCTTCATTCTTCAAGAGAGGAAACTAGGATCCAGAGGTGTAACAGACTTTTCTGTTCAGATTCCAAATAATGACATAGAAAATCTCAAATTGAAGTGCAGGCCCACTTCCATCATTTTTAGGTTTTGACAAAAGTACAAAGGAAGATTCCCATTTGCGAATCAGATTCATTGTGCACTGGTTACCATTTTAGCCCTCTGTATCTGGGGTTACAATTTCTACTACTTGTCCAAAGCTTGTGGGGTAGAACCCTATACAATGGTTCTATAAAACAAATTTATTACTTGCATATATACTTGCACATATGTAGCAAGGAACAACAGAAAACTTAGACTGATGACAAGCTGATCTCCTGGGGTCCACAACAGTTGTGCAAGGTAGATGGAGTGTTATCTGCACATGCCCCACTTGTACCAGAGCTGAGGGGCACCAGAAAGCAGCCTGCCCTTGTTTTCACATGCTAGGTAAAGCCTTGTGATACATCCTATTCTAGAAGCGGCAGGAAAACAGCCCAGGATAGTCTGACTAGTTCCTCCTTATCTCATAATGCTATATTCCCAGCACATTCTACAGTTATTCTGAAGACTACAAGCAAGACAAGAGGGGCAACTGGATTGGTTCAACGCCATTCAGAAAACTGTGCTGCACCAGTTCACAACAGGACCGTACTTTACTTCTCATACCTGGCTCCATCTGTTCTTTGACTAACCTCATGATGGTGTACTTGTAAAAACAATTTCACATAGCCAGCCTCTGAAGGGCCAACACCTTCCAACCCCAACTTCTTTCATTATTCCTTAGACCTAGGAGTGTGCACACCCAGGAGACCCTAGGGATAAGAAGGCAAACTGCCAGAGAGAAGGCTTGGCCCATGAGTGAGGAAGTCCCAAATAATGTTTTGGGAGAGAGACGTGAGCTATGCGTGGTGTGGTGTATCCCCTCAGTGCAATAACTGCCAGAGCAGATGGGTCATGACTGAGATTCCTAAAGTCTTGGTCCAATAATTGAGTTCCTCTTGCTCAAAATGCTACTGCCTAAGTATCTTACTTCCTGTACAATGACTTTTAGATTTTTCTTTACCTCATTACTCAAATTTTTTCTTTGTTTTAAATTTGCATTTTTTTCTCCATTTGGAGATTAAAGTTTTAATTTATTGTGTAGACTCACTGCTGCTTACATTTTCTAAGTAATTAATCTTTTACTAATTATTTTTCTCATTCTATTTTTTTAGTTAAGATAATAAGATATTTCCTTGCTCAATGAGTATATTATGCTTTCAAAAGTAAAAAGATATTATGTTTTCAAAATTAAAACTTTGCATCATAATACATAAACAATTTTAAAGACAAGATAAAATATAAAAACAGATGCACTAAATAAATCAAGGGATCATATCTCTTAGATAGAAAGACATAAATGTATAATAAAACTATAAAATTAATTTTAAAAACACATAAAACCAAAATAAAGCACGTAAAAAATTAAGAATGGTGCAACCTCCTCAGATCCCCTCCCACTGTGGGAGTTTTTCTGTCCTCTTAATAAATTCCGCTTTCAAAAAAAAAAAAATTAAGTGTAAAAATACAAAATAGTATAATCAAATGTCTAATGATATTATGATGAGCAATTCAAGTATACTAATCATAAAAAATGAGAGAAATAAATGAAAGGAACGAAGGGAGGGAAGGAAAGAGGATGAAAGAAAGGAAGAAAAGAAGAAAGGAAGAAGGAATGGAAAAAAGGAGAGGGAGAAAATAAAGGAGAGAGGAAGAAAGATATCTTCAGACTTTTCAAACTAATAAACTTCTTTTTTTTTGAGTTGGAGTCTCACTCTATCGCCCAGCCTGGATTGCAGTGGCCACTCCCGGCCACCGCAGCCTCAACCTGCTGGTTTCCAGCAATCCTTCCACCTCAGCCTTCCAAGTAGCTGAAACTACAGGCGTGCGCTACCACGACCGGCTAATTTTTGATTTATTGTAGAGTTGAGGTCTCGCCAAGTTGCCCAGGCAGGTCTTGAACCCGTGGGCTCAGGCAATCCACTCACCTCCCAAAAGCACGGGATTACAGGCTGAGCCACCTAGCCTGGCTACTAATAAACTTCTTAAAAATGATAACGCACAATGATAGGTGAAACTGGCATAGATAGGTTCCTAAAAATATAAATATATCTGGAAATCATCTCAAAAGTAGGACCTAGATTAGCCATTCCATTAAGTCTATGTCTATAGCCAACCTAAATAATTGATTATAACAACAAATATGACAAATTGTTAAGAAAAAATGAAAACATTCTGAAGATCTCACATTAGGAAGGATGATGTATCAAATCTGGTATCTACATAAAACCAGAACATGATCAAAACAATGTATATTTTGAGCAACTTTATTGGTTCAAGGAATCCTTCAAAACTATCCAAACTTGAAAGGAGGTTCATGGGGTTTTTTTGGACATTTTGGGAGATCATTAAGCATCAGAATTTTAACTTAAATTTTTATAATCAGAAAGAGAGGTGACTGCAATGCTTTCTGTGCTCCATTTCCCAGCTTAAACAAGAAGCCCAGTATAATCACCCAGTGTCCTTCAGTACAGACCTCAATTAAATTGTGTCTCAAAAATGTGATGAGAGTGTTTGTGTATGCTATTGTCTCGTCGAGATGATTGCCCTCAGCATCTCTAAAGCTGGTCCTGCCAGGTTCCTTATGAATCCTCTTTGCTTGTCTACCCACAGCTGTTCTCTCTGCTGAAGCCATTTCATTCCTATAGTCAATTCTCCTGAAAGGAGTGGTTTTCAAATATAACCCCTGGCAGGCTTTCTTGTGCAGGTATAGTTAACTTCTTTTCGCTTGCCTAAGTGTAATTGAATCTTTCTTCAGGATGTTTCTTATAATGAACATAAGGAAGCCAGATGGAATTCATCAAGACAAAGAAAGAATGATTCCAAAGGCATTTTGAATATCTTCAAGGCTGCCATGTTCATCACAAGCCCAGAGTGCCAGGGTCTTGAAGGCAGAGCGGGTTCAATGGTGGGGGGGGGAGCGTCCAGGAAACCAGATGGGTGCAAGGCACCCGTGGGCTCTGGGGACTTGCTCCTGGCCACCACTGCCTCAAATCTCTGCTCCTCACACTCAAGTAGAGAATTTTTGGTCGCCCTAGCTGTCACTCAAAGGAGACTAGGTGAGACTCAGGCTGTCACTCAGATTGGCACAAGTGGTAAGCCTTAGTGGTGTTCACATGGTGCTAACTCTGCAGGTACTTTGAGTGCAAAAGCTGTGCAGGCATGGCTTTCTCCAGCTAGATTTCAAAGCATGCCGTGGAGAGCCTTGGGGCCCAGCCAGAGACCTGCTGCAGAAACCAAGCCACCTACTAGGCAATAACTAGTAGAGCCATGGGGGCAGAGCCACCAGTGGGCAATGCCAGCCTATATAAGCCATAAGCACCTGATTTCACCCTGTAAGAGCTGCTGAGTGGGATGTGTCCAGCAAAGTCTTGGAGGCAGGGTTCCTTGGAGCCTTGGGTATTCAACCCCCAACCCAGTGTGTCTGGAAAGCAGAACATGGAGTCAAAGTTTATTCTCAAACCAAAAGATTTAATATTTTTTGTTCTGATATGTTTTGGACTTACTTGGGATCTATTAATCCTTTCTTGCCTATTATTTTTCCCTTTTGGAATAGAGAATGTTTATCCTATGTCCATCCCACCATTGCATTTGGAAGCACATAGGTTGTTTGATTTTTACAGGCTTACAAATGGGGAGATCTTTTCTTGAAGATGAATCATATTTTGAGTCTTAAACATATCTTTAGATGAGATTCTAGACTTTTTGAGCTGGTACTAGAAGACTTAATTAAGACTTTGGGGCTATGCATATGGAATGAATATATTTTGCACGTGAAAGGGACATAAATTTGGGAGGCCCAGCAGTGGAATGCTGTTATTTGCAGGTGCTCCTTCCAAGATTCATATGTTGAAACTTAATCTTCAATGTGATAGTAATAAGATTGGGACTTTCGTGAGTTAATTAAGTCATGAAGTCTCTGCCACTGTAGATGGAATTAAGGCTCTTATGAGAGAGGCTTCTAACAGTATTTTTCCCTTTTGTTATTTTACCTTCTGTCATGTGAAGATGTATTAAGAAGTTGTTCACCAGATGCTGGCAACTGCGTCCTGGACTTCTCAACCTTCAAACTGTGAGAAATAAATTTCTGGTTTATATAAATTACCCAATCTGTAGCATTTTGTTATAGCAACACAAATGGACTAAGACACACCTCTTTAAGATATTAGGATCCTAATTAAAATGATACACTTTTGTTTGCCTCCAATGCCCCTCCTATAACCAAAATAAAATTAATCCCATTTAAAATTATTTCATATTCCACATATGTGTAATTATAGATATCAATATCAAATTATGCATAGAAAGATATATATGTAAAGATAATTACATAGAAACTAATCAACACATAGGAATGCATGTTCTGGAATACCTATTATTATCCAGATCAAGCAGATTGCAGATCTCCATATTCTTTTCTGTACCATCTATCACCCAACCAGTTAAACCACATCGTTTATCCAGAGATATAATATTCATCCAAATTAGGGACGTTTTTGAGACCAAATTCACAAGTTAGTTCCATGTCTGTCATTTTTATCTATTTATCAATGTACAAAACACAACTATATGACTCAAAGAGCTTTCTGACACATTAATTTCCTCACAATGTGCTATACTTAACTGTCACTATCCCAGTCTGCAGTCCTCTTCCTCTTCTAAGTTGTCTAACAAAGAGCTCTATGTTTGCAGAATTCTCAAATTTATTATCCTTCACTAATAATTGCATGAACTGAACACTGATTCTGTCTCTGGATAACTCATGTCCAAACTCTCTTAACCTATTATTTATTCTCTGTTTCCCTCTGATATGTGCTCTAGGGGTGGAGATTAGTATTCTCCTTGCTTGTTCTAGTTCATTTATTTTATCTTAAAGGACTATCTATTACTTTTTCTTTATCAACTTCAGTTTTCCTTGAATACTTTGGCACTGTGCTAACAATAATTTTCTTCATGGCTAGATGTCATTGCTATCATCCTGAGTGGATTTAGATGTCCTCATAGACAGTCTGAAAACAACTACAATCTCAGCTTTATGTTTGCATATCCATTGAACTTTTAGATTCTCACTCAGTAATCCACTTCCACAATTTCAAATTTGACCTTGTGATTTCCTATAAAACCAAACTTTATGATACACTTCTAAATATCACTAATTTAATGATTCTTTGGTCTAATTTATAACTCAGCAGTTTGGTCAAAAAGTCTTAGTCAGAAATTGAAGCGTCTATAAATTTTTCTCCATCTACCCCTTTTCTTTTCTTTTTTTTTTTTTTGCTTTATCATTATCCAATGTGGGCTTCATGGTGCATGATTTCAAGGACTTTTTGCAAGTATTCTAAACCTCTTGTTCCTCTGTTATTCTTATTAAGCCTACCAAGCAAAACAGCAACCTTGGATGACCTGAACTATCATAATACAGCATAGTCTTAACCCAGCATCTGAGTATTACTAGATAATTTCACACATGAGGTCATATTAGCCTCCTAAAATTGCATTATCATCACTCGCAAGTCCTTGGAACTTTCCATCTATCTTATTCTTCACTTCTCTCTTTAAATTCTGATACTGATGCCTTTCTGTTCCTCTAACAGATGTCTTTGTCATCTACTTGTCAAGAAAATAAAAGTCATAAGATAAGGCTACAAAAACGTAGTTTATTACTTCATACACAGAAATAGACTTGCATTCTCATCTTTTATAAGATTAAATCCTTTATCTACACTTTGAAATCCACATCATTTTGTTTCCTCAGTAAAACAACATTATTGATTTCCTTCATTCTTCTTGTGTTTCAATCTTTAATTTTCAGCTAAAAATTCACTATTTCTATCATTACAATTACTCAAACTGGTAAATGTGTTGGATAGCAATGTCCCTTTTCTTATCTGCCTGTAACATGGATAAAACTCAGAGATGAAAATTCATATGATGGAAGGCACCTAGTTCACTGAAACAACCGGTTAAGCATAGCCTCTCCCTTGGCATCAACTGGAAGTGATGTGAAAAAGAAATAAACTATTATTGCTGTTTTCAAGCACTGATATTGTGATTGTTCTATTTTAGTGTTATAACAGATAGCATTAGTCTCACTGATACAGAGACTGCTTCCTTGAAATGTTATTGTTCTGTAAGAAAAATTGAAATATGTGGAATTGGTTAAGCAATCAGGTGGCATAAACAAAGAACTTAATATTTATATTTGTAAAACTAAAAAATTTGTGCCATAAAATGATAAGATGATTACACTATTTTCTGTACAAATTGGGAAGGTAGGCAGCATGCAAATTGTTTCTCTAACTTTTGAAGGGAAGTTTAGAAAATATAGAAATATATTGATATTAGTAACTGGTGTTTACATACAGTGAAGCATTAGAAAAAGAGATGGGCTTAAGAAAGTCTATCTTGATCTGAGTTTCCAATAAAAACTACAAGAAAGAAAGTTTCCCATAATAATGAAATCCGAAGGTTGGAAAAGTTGGCTGATTCTAGACTCCTATCAATAACAGATAAGATAGAGAAATATTTGGGGTAGCAAATGAAATGTTGCTGAAACACTTCAGAAGTGACCAAGAAGTTAATAAACAGATGGTAAGTTATCTGAAGAGAAAGCAATGGGTTACAGAAAAGACTGGATTTGAATCACTCTGCAATTATAATCAGGCTTTATTCAAAGAAAAATTATTTCTAATGGAGAAAGGGCCCTCATAATTCTACCCATTAGAATTTCCTGCCTGCTATGAAATAAAGTATTTATTCTCCAATAATTCCATTTTAATGGGAGTTTTAGTGTGGTTATCTTATTCCTGGTCCAAAATTGTGCAATGGGTATGACATTATGAAAAGCAAAGTAGGCCTGATGTGGTGGCTTTCCCAGTAACACCAGCACTTTGGGATGCCAAGGTGGGAAAATCACTTGAGCCCAGGAGTTTGAGATCGGTCTAGACAACATAGTGAGGGCTTGTCTGCACAAAAGAATTTTAAAAAAAGAAAGAAAAAAAAAAACCCTGACATGGTGGCATGGCCTTCAGTTCCAGTTACTCAGGAGGCTGAGGTGTGAGAATGGCCTGAGTCCAGCAGGTTGAGGTGATCTTGCCAGTTAACTCCAGTTTGGGTAATGGAATGAGATCTTTATGGCCCCCCTCCAATGAAAGAAAGAAAGAAAGGAGGGAGAGGAAGGGAGGAGGAAAGAGAGAGAGAGAAAGAGAATCTTTTTGAAGATAGAAACGTGAGGGAGAGGGCATGGGCTCACTGGGCTGTTTCAAGTAACTGCATAGGAATTGAAGCCTTTTCTTGCAAAGTGTGTACGTATGTACTATGTCTGAAAGAAAGATGCAGGCTGAGCTATTTGATGGTCGATAGACCGTAACAAAGAAAGATAGATGACCACCATAGCTACATGCTCTCTTCTCTAGTGTATATTAGTTGATGAGATGGGGCAAATTCACTAGTAACTTCATTTTTCATTCTGCTTACAGCTAAGTGAGGATTTGCATTTCATACTTAACAAAAGCATGTGAGTATATATTATTCCTGGAAAAGATTGTGTGCCTTTTCCTGATCTATTTTTATGCAAATAATTCCTAAGTTATAAAAGTGTACTAAGATATGAAATGGAAGAAACTTATGTATTCTCTTCTCTCTTTCAAAAAATTGCTTTATTTTGCATCTGCTCAGCATCCCATACTGTCTTCAATTGGATGCTGAAATTGTGGGGTTTATCTCTTACAGTAAGCCTTATCTTAAGTAATAATTCGATTTCTGTATTTTATACATTTTGAAGTATAAAATAGTTCACATCAGCCAACTTCTGCCTCTGCACCCCATATTAACCTCCCCAGATGCCATCACTGAATGTGGTTTTTACATTTTTTTTCAGAATGTATTTCCATATTTTTAAGTTGAGTGCTTGTTTCACCATATAAAAATAATAATGTAATGACTTTTTACTATTTCATATATTTATACATATGCTTGTATATATTTATGTGTTAGATAGTCCATTAGGATTATGTGTACCAAACATTAGTAAAAACCAATAAGTTAAAAATATAAATATATTTAATTATTGTATATATGTAACATGTTTAGTATAATTGTTATTATATGCTGAATATTATTATATGTAATATATTTAAACAAACATTTTAAATATAAAATAATAAACAAATAGCTCTTTTACACTTTCCACACAATAATGTACATGTCTGCTTACCCACAATATATTTTCCCCATGTTCTTGTTTTATAGTTTAATATGGAATTTATTAGAGAGTGGAGGCATGCCTGATGGACAAGGGTGTCTTAAGAGAAAAAATTACACTGTTTTACTTACATTCTATTAGAATTATATTATAATTGACAAATGAATATTCAGTATTTATATTTTATGATTAAGCAAATAAGGTTTACAGGAGCACAAACATTTTTAGTAATGCTTTAACATGTCTTTTAAAACCAAATAAATGTAAGCCCTTTAGAAATTAAAGTTTTTTTCCCAAACTCTGATAATTATATTTTGGATTCCAAAACGCGTTCTCCATCCAGTTGATGAGTTACAATTCTTGACTCCCTCTATAATCTCTCTGGAAATAAAGAGGTAATAGATAGCTTTCTAAGCTTTCCTCCAGTTTCAGATATGCTTGAGGATTTTTGACTCTTGCTAAAATTCCTCTTGCATTGCCAACTCAAGGAATTCTTAGGAGTTTACTTATAAACATGAAAGATGAAGAGTATTCAGCTAAGGGTTGTTCTTCAGACTGGCCATTGTATAAGTCGGAGCTTATAAGAATTAGTCAAGAGTCGAGAGAAACTGTAGATTAACATGAAAAGGGTGGTTGCCATCTGTCCATAGCAAGCTAATCTGAAAATCTGTTAGACGCTTTCTTACTTTAATCACTGTTCATCTTTGTGTTCTTTGTAAGTTCCTATAAGAGCCAAAAATTATTCTCTTTCATCTACAAACACTGGCATCTACATGGTAGAGTAATTGACCAATACATCTTCACAAAAGCAGAGTCATAGGTGTGTGAAAAATCATTAGAAGATTAAAAAGATATAATCATTGGAAAGTAATCAAGTCAGGGTACCAATGGTTAAAATGTATTATATATGGACCTACTCAAATCTGATTTGCCTCCCTTCTTATTTATGGAATTGTTACGTAATGGCTACATAAATGAAATGGAAATGTACATGAAATGGAACTATACTGCTTTATTAATATCTTATTGCTCTAGACTCATGCTCAGTCTGTCTATAAACATAGTTGGTATATTTCATGCAAAATAGAGCAATAACTAGAAAATATTATCAGTTGTGAAAATTTAGAGATAACATATTGCATATCCTAAATGTCTTACTGTCTGTATGACTTCTAAATCAGCATGTGAAAATGTATGAAGTAGAGGTTTGTATGTTTATATTTGTGTATATAATTTACCTTTATTCTAGTGATATGGTACTGCAATGATTTACTATATCTTCCCTGGATATCTATCCAAATTTAACCAGTACAACATTTTATGTACTATTACACATGTAAGATTATTATTAATAATTCCTATTTATATGAATTATTCAAGTATGTATGTTTATTATTTTCTTCAGCAATAAAAATTTAAATTATTTGAGGATATTAAGAATTTGCATTACAAAAATATGAAGCAGTAGCCAACTATAATTAAACAAAAAACACAATTTTTAAAATAAATACTTCTATTATTTGGAAAAAATGACAGACTAAAATATTTCAAAAATATTTTGATGAGTTTCATCTGTGCCATCAAAGAGATTTTTATGAGACCTTATGATGACAATATTCAGAAAAATAATAATGTGCTAATTATTGCAATATAAACATGTTAGCTTCCTTTAAAAACATCTATGTGTAGAATTTAAAAGCTATGAATGTGAAAAATTTTTAAAAAGTTTGACAACTTATTCACATTTTATAAAATGTGATTTTTTAAAATTCACTTTGACTTCTACAATCTAGTCCCCATCCATCTTTCCCTTTTGTATCTGTTAATACCACTACTGCTTGAGGTGAAAAATGTTAGAAAAAAACAGAAAAATCTTATTCAATGTAATATAGTCTGGTTTGGAAATACTTCAATTATTATGGTAAGACATTTCTAATGAAAGTTCAGAAAACAAAACCTAGCCTTTATAATTTAGGTTTTACATGATGTACATTGTTTTATACATTTTAAGTCTACATAATGCTGTGTAAATGTCCTAATTATGAAGAAAAACCTAAAATATATATGATATAATTTTAATAGGTCAATTGTAGATCCATAGAAAAATTGGTATTTCTGATCAATCTTTTGAGTACAGACAATATTAGAGGAAGTATCATTAAATCATCTAACCTAGTTTAAATTGTGACACTCTCATGAGTTCATACTCATATCTAGTATCTTTAAAGGGTATTAACAAATAGATTTTTTAAAAAACTAAATTCTAGTGTATGACATCAGATGTGTACAATTTATTCTTAATTTGCCTCCATACTTATCTGTATATACCTCCTTTCTCTTTGCCCTGGGAGCCTGACCTTTTGGATTGAATGGGATGAGCCTAATCTCTCACTTGTGCCTGGCTGGGCTCAGCAAATGGCAAACATCAATGAGATACATGGAGAAGTTCCAGTTGTCTTCCTTTTTCCCTGCTGCTCCAATGCTGGTGTGGTACTTCTGGTGTGGTAGTACCCACCATATCTGAACACCCTTAATCGTAGTTTCATCTTGAACTACGTAGTATGCTTGAACCTTTGGATCCAGGTTTGATAATGACTTCCTGTATGTGATATTGTTTAGCTATCTCAGCATCTTTAATCCCTATACACATCCATAAGTAGTCTTTTTATTAAAGTTTCATTATGTGAACTCAATTTTCTAAAAGTAACAATAATATTAGTAATCCATATCTTGTTTTCCACAGACCACATTTGCTTCCTTAATTGTAATTTTTCACAAAGTTGGTATTTTAGTAATATAAATGATTGAGATACAAAAGTTAAATAAGTAAAAGCTGTAAGCTTCATTTAGTTTTTGAATAACAGAATTTTCTCTTTTCTTAATTATATTTTCATAAAATGACTTGAGTTCACTTTTCATCTAAAATATACTTTTCATTCAAATAATATTCAAATATTGATAGATTGAACATCTAAATTCAAATGCTACGCATCCTTTTAAAATATAGTTTATTCAATTTTTAGAAAAGTATTTTCAGTTTCAAACATGGGGGTGTTGTTACTCAGAAGTAAATTTTCTATCTTAATAATAGTTGATTAGTTGATTATACTGATAAAATGCGAACACTAGTAAGTTAGGGAGAATATCTGCTTATTTCTTTCTATGTCCCAGCACCAGCATTAGACACAGAAGGTGCATAGAAAATGTGTTGAATGTATATTGATTAAATTGACAAATATATGAAAATTGGAAACACATAGAATTACACAATAAAGTGTTTTCACACATACACAGGCATAAGTTCTTTGGCTTTTTAAAATAATAACACTATAGGTATTATTTGATATATTTCATCAGCAATTTCTCAAAGGAAGAAAGAAGCAGCAAAATTTTAAAAACGTTTTCAAGATCACGTGATTGATAAAGTGCTACACTCATGAATCCATTCCTTTTTACATAATGTCTTTCAGTGATATGGCACTACAATATACATTCCTTAGTGTTTTCTGATGTGGGTCAACAAATATGAATATATAGATATTCATATAATGATCTATTTGTTAAATGCTTACTATATGTGATGAGTTTACATATTTACTTATATATTTGTTCTTAATGTTTAAGATGACTGCAAATATTTTATTATTTTTTTGGTTGTTTGTTTTGTTTTGTTTTTTGAGTCGAAGTCTCACTCAGTCGCCCAGACTGGAGTGCAGTGGCCGCTCCCGGCCACCGCAGCCTCGACCTGCTGGGCTCCGGCGATCCTTCCGCCTCAGTCTTCCAAGTAGCTGGAACTACAGGTACGCGCCACCGCGCCCGGCTAGTTTTTGATTTATTGTAGAGATGAGGTCTCGCCAAGTTTTCCAGGTGGGTCTCGAACCTGCAGTCTCAGGCAATTCACTCACCTCAGCCTCCCAAAGCGCGGGATTACAGGCTGAGCCACCGAGCCCGGCCATATTTTATTATTTTTGTCATCATTATCATTTTACATTAGAAGAAATTGATGCAGAGAAAGCAAAACTCCAATAATATACGCTGCAAAAGATAACTAGATGTAAAGCATACTGGTTAACTTAAAATATTTATATTTTATTTTACAATGAAACTAGGATAAAAAGAAAGACAACAAAAAACATTAGAAAGCAATGAAAAAAAGCAAGTGGGTCATCTGCATAAGAATAAACAACCATTGTGACTAATTTTTCTAGTGCATTGATATTTTTCTGATGTAATAAGAAACAAGCAAACAATTAAATATAAGAAACTATGCTTTTATGTATATATAATAAGTAAGTGGTGTGTGTTTCTAATCAAGCTTTGACCCAGATTATTTAGCATCACAGAGATTAATTCAATTACTATTTAAATACTAGTGTTGAGAATTAGTGAAAATGTGTTTGCACATTTTTAGTTAGTATAATTTTATTTATTGAAATATATATTTGGAGGTGTTTCCTATCAAAATAACTATATCTCTCTATAGTTTTCAAAAATAAGCCATTTAATCAGGCTTGATATTTTCTACTGCTGCTAACAGAATTACTCTTGTATGAGGCAAAATTTTTGTATTTGGCAAATCTTCTAGGATTTTTTTCTTTAAAATTAGATTTTGTAAAATTTATTTTCCAAAAAGAAACAAATGGAGTCAACATACAAGTATCGGATTATTTCTCTAACAACAACAGCAATACAGATAAGAAGTATCTTCTCAGGAAGGCATGCTAATTGAACAACAACATCTGAAAATACTCTTTCTCCACAAAATAATTCTACTTGCTTTTATAATTGAGGCAGAAATCATTCTTACAAAGGGTTTGGTTATGTCTTCCACTTGGCTATCAATAGTTATATGTTGCTTTCTGCTTAAATTCCTTCTTTACTTCTTGGTACTTGGAGCTATCATTTCCTCATTTGTATCCAAATGGAGAAATGCATTTGACTCCATCTATAAGAGGTAAAAAGAAATAAATTTATAATAGCCAACAGACCGAAAAATTTTACTTATTGGCATAACTAAAAGATGTCTTGAAACAGCAATCAAAAATGAAAAAAAATATCAGTATTGAGAAATAGGAATTTCTGACTTAAGCATCTAATAGTTTAAAGTCATTTGCTTATCTTAGCTATCGTTCAGCATTAAAATTAGAATTTAGTGGAATGTTGTTTCGTGTGTACGTATGTACATGTATCTTGGTCTCTGCAAAGTTCAAATCAAAATTTAAAGTTGAATTGGTAGTTACTTTCTTCTATATATGTTTTTGAATAGCCTATTTAAATAATTTGTTAAGAAAATAACAAGGATGAATGAATAGCAAACAGGACTGCAATATTGATTGCAAATAATGTACTATATTGCTGTTCTTACGACAGATTTTAAGACTGAGAAATAACAAATAGGAAACAAGAAAACAAATTGAAAACCTGTACTTGAGGGTTGCTATCAAAAAAGAGGAATGACTGACTAAATATTAAGACATTGAAACCCAGAGCAGTATGTTTGAAAAATGTGGTGCGTCCGGGTGCAGTGGTTCAACCTGTAATCCCAGCATTTTGGGAGGCCGAGGTGAGTGGATTGCCTGAACACGCAGGTTCAAGACCCACACTGTCAACTTGGCAAGACCTCGTCTCTACAATTAATCAAAAATTAGCAGGTCGTGGTAGTGCGCCTGTAGTTCTGGCTACTTGGAAGACTGAGGCAGAAGGATCTCCGGAGCCCAGCAAGTTGAGGCTGCGATGACCGTGAGCATGCCACTGCCCTCCAGCCTGGGCGCCAGAGTGAGACTCTAACTCAAAAAAAAAAAAAAAAGAAAGAAAAGAAAAATGTGGGAAAATTAAGTGAATGTAGCAATGTATGTGTTTTTAGTATGTGTTATATATTAAGTTGAAGCGTAGAAAACTGCCAACATTTAACTGCCTTTAATTTACGTAAACAATGATTCAAGCTTATACTATTAATATGTTTGTACATCACACAAATATGAGCACTTGCTTCACTGAAGTTAAACCTATGGTCTAATACTGTTTTCATGATTAAAAACTTAATAGTAATAGCTATTAATGACATTTAAATCCAAGACTTAATCTCATAATGAAAAATGCTTTGATTTCTAAAGGGCAAAAAGCATACAGTTGGTCAATACATTAATTCAATGATAATTAAAATTGCAGAAGCATCTATGAATATATAGTTTGAGTACATTATCTTAATGCTACCTGATTGCAACTAAACACATTCAGTAGTTTTTTAAAGTTTTAAAGTCAATATTAATTTCGACAAATTTACTTTCATAAGCTAAATATAAAAAACAAAAAATTATTTGATTAATACAACTTTGTGCCGAATCATGTATATACATAGGTCTAATTGTTAAATTTGATGCTATAAATGAAGAGAATATTTTGAATCTTCTTACAATGCCGCACATTTCTCAAAATTGTTAGCTTTTACTTATTAAAAAAAGCAAAGATCCACTAAATATGTCTCTTTAATGGCAAATATATTCATAGTGGGAAAGGGCGAGAACTAAAGGGGAAAATCATTCAACTTCATGGTTCCCTAGCTTTCTCTCCAGTTTCTAGCACTTAAAACTGAGCTTATTCTTGGAAAAATTGTTCAATCTCTCCAATTTTCAACTTATCCATAAAATGGTAACGTTAATTGGATTAACTTAAGAAGTACACGAGCTCATTCGTATGATGAAAGCACTCATTAGAGGATCTATCACTTGATAAGTTTCCAATAAACAATAGCTCACATTAGCTGTCATTTTCATCACTACTAGGGCTGGCAAGGCCAGTCCAAAATAAAAATATAGAGCCCTTAACTTAACAGGCGGAAGAAAAATGTTGCTAAAAGCACTAAAGCATGTAATTTCTGTTTCATAGCATTTCTGCCTTACTATAAATATCACAAATTCCTACCACTGAAATGCCCATGCATGGTTCCTCTCTCCTCAATACTCTAATTTACACACAATATTAATGTATCTTGACCCTGAATATCCCTCAAGAAAACTTTAATTAACATCCATACCCACTGTTAACGACTATGTCTTTTCATTATTTGAAAACTATGATTCCAAACAAAAGGAATCTGATTTTTTCACTCCTTGTTTTTTTAGAGCAAGACAAAAGTCATTAGCATCTACCTATGAGCAAGCTGCCGAACTCTGTTCCAGTCAGCTGTGTCTAGGGGTGAGAGAGATAGAAAGAGCCATGTGATATCACAAACAGAGGGGCATTAATGGCTATGTTGATGTATTTTCCATTAAAACAAAGAGTAAGCAGGTCAGTCTCTGTGATTCACACATGCAAAACATGGAAAAAGTACTATTGCCCGCATAGTTTAATTTGGCAGAAAATCTGTTAAAAAAAATGAAAGGTTGCACATAATGTATATACTTCATTTTAACTTTAAAAGCATACGTGTAAACTTATTTTAAAATCTTGACATTTCATACAAGCAGTTTTGATTAAAGTAGACTGATGGACAGTCAAATGCACTTTTTTTCATTTTCCTTTTCCTCTTTACATAAACCATACTCGTAATTTGTCCTCTGTAATTTTGTTTCCATCTCTTTAAATCACATCAAGCAATTACAAACACTTGTGAAGCAATTTGTGTGTAGAATCTTTTTAGAAGTCTATGATTTTTTTTTACCAGATTTTTATAGTTGTCCAACCCACACTTTACTCCGAAGGCATATTTCAAGCAACTCACCTTTATAGAGTTATTTTTTAAGGCATACAACTTAGTTTTCACAGAAACAATCCTCTTTATTTTCACACTCTTATTTTCATGAGTTTAAGGGATATTTAAATACATTTTGTAAGTGAAAAAACAAAAACAACTGGTATAAACAGATTTAGGGATAAACACATCTGATACTTGGTACACATGCTACCAAAACTTGGTACACATGCTACCAACAGAATTGTGGGGACAGTCATCTGCCAGCCAAATGCATTTGGCAAGCATTGACTTAATTAAGCTCAACAGAGGGATTAAAAAGCATTGTTTAATCTGGTAAACTGATGAAGCAGGATTAATTTAAAAGAACTTTTATTGTACCTTATTTTGCTACCTCTTTAAATTAATTTATTCCAGCTTTCTCAAATTTGTCTCATACTAAAAGGGAAGAGAAAGTGGAAATAGATGTAGGTTTTTTTCATACCTACTAAATATATAAGTAAACACACCTTATTTAATTCACATAAGATAATATGCTCACAGTTTAGACAATGAGCATACAATCAATAAATTGTTTAAATACCTACAGTGCATATCTTTAAGATAAAACTCTAAAATGACACTTGTAATGAATGCCGAGTATTTGCAGTTTGGAAACCATGACACCAAGAAAAGATAAATGCTTTAAAAATAGGGTGAAACTATTCTGGAAGCTTTTCACAAAAGAACATGGTTAATAAAGGTTATTTATTTATACAAAGAGAAAGAAACTGAGGAAAATTATAAAAATTTGTTTTTTCCCATGACAAGAAATCAGCTTAGTGATTTTTAAATGCTGATTGTACAAAGGGTGGTATTTTCAAACAAACCAGCTAAGAAATATCAACAATAATTAAGATCAGAATAGGTGTAGTTTTTAATAAAGATGCCTTCAATTAATTTTGATTAATATTTACATTTTAATATTTTACAGGAAAAAATCATTCTGAGACTATTTCAAGCCTTTGTCTCTAACAGTAATTGAGATAATTCTCCTTACTTACTGTAGTCAGCAATCCCTACCTCCCCCACCATTGTTCAAACAACTGATAATTCAAGAGCCAGAATCATTAGTGTCACTAATAAATTTAATTTTGGTATTACTTAATATGAAAAATATGAGTTTCACAAACTTCTCTCTTCAATTTAAGAATAAGGATTCTATGATTTTCTATTTTCAAGGTGCTTTTATTTTCTCAATAATGTATCTCTAAAATTTATATTTCAAAAGTCCTGAACTTTTCCTCTGTTAAATTTTGTATCTCTATAAGCCTAGAAAAGTATCTAGAACAGGTTTGATGTTCAATCAGGTCTTACTGAATGCATGAATGAGTGCCATAGACAGTTTTCTCTGTCATTAAATGATCAGTAGAGAAATAAGCATTGGTTGTGTAGCATTCTCTAATGTGGATATGACTCTCCCTTAAAAACAAGGGCACACAGAAATCACTGGTAAAAATACATGTATGTCCCTCTCTGATAATTGATGAGTTCCTACACCCGGACATCCTGGCTCAGGGAGTGTGAGCAAGTTCAAGGACCTTGCTAAAATGTCTAATCCCTTGTGGAAACAATATTACATCCAGCACTGTGAAAGCATGCTTTAACCAAAATAGTCAGTCTTATTTTTAATCATATATTCATTCTTTGCTAATTTTCATTCTCTCTGTAATTGACACATAATAACTGTCCATATTTATGGATCCAGAGTGGTATTTTGATACATGTATACAAAGTGTTATGATCAAATCAGAGTAATTAGTGTGTCTATTACTTCAAACATTTATCATTTCTTTATGGTGAGAAGAACATTCAAAATTCTCTCATCCTCTCTCTCCCCCTCTCCCTCTCTCCTTCTCTCCCTCTCTCCCTTTCTCTCTCCCTCCCCATCTAAAAAGACAAAAAAATAAAAATAAAAAAAAAAAAAAAAAACCAAAATTCTCTCATCTAGCTTTTGACAAATATACAACAAATTGTTAACTATTCACCCCTTCAGTGCTTTAGAACACTGGATCATATTTCTCCTACATAGCTATAATTTTGTTTCTGCTAACCAACCTCTCCCTCTCCTTCCTTCCTCCTACCTTTCCCAGTTTCTAGTAACCACTATTTCACTCTCTACTTCTATGATCTCAACAATTTTTTAGCCCCCGCATCTGAGTAAGAAAAGGTGGTATTTATCTTTATGTGCCTGATTTATGTTACTTAATGTAATGTCCTCCAGGCTTATTCATGTCCCTGTAAATGACAAGATTCTGTTCTTTATGGCTGAATTTTTTTTTATTGCTTATGGGTACCGTATTTTCTTTTTCCATTCATCTGTTGATGAACATTTAGGTTGATTCCCTAACTTGGCTATTGTGAACAGTGCAACCATAGACATGGTAATGCAGATATCTCTTCAGTATACTGATTTTATTTCCTTTGGATACATATTAATTAGTAAAATTGCTGTATCATGTGACAGTTCTTTTTGTAGTTTTTTGAGAAACTTCCATGCTATTTTCCATAGAGGCTACATTCATGTACTTTCCCACCAATAGTACATTAGAATTTATTTTCCTTTGCGTCTTTGAAAGCGTTTGTCAGTTTTTGTTTTTGTTTTGTTTTGATAGTAGCCATTCTAGCTGAGATGAAATGATGTCTCATTATGGTGTTTATGGCACTTCTGACGATTAGTAATGTTGAACGTTTATTCACATATTTATTGGTCACTTGTATGTCGTCTTTAACTGTTTATTCTGCTCCTTTATTCATTATTAATTGAATTATTTGTTCTCTTTCTGTTGACTTGATTGAGTTTTTTGTATCTTCTGGATATTGGTTACTTGTTGGATGATTAGTTTGCAAATATTTTCTCCCATTTACAGGTTGCCTTTTCACTCTGTTGATTGTTTCCTTTGCTGTGCAGAAGCTTTTGAGTTTGTTATATTCTCAGTTTTCTATTTTTGTGCTTTTACAGTCTTACTCATATAATCTTTGCCTAGACCAATGCCATGAAGTGTTTCCTCGTAGTAGTTTTAGAGTGTCAAGCCCTACCTGTAAGACTTTAATTCATTTTCAGTTGATTTTTATATGTAGTAAGAGATAGAATGGTAGGTTTTATTCTTCTGCCTATGGTCAAGTTTTCCAGTATCATTTATTGAAGAGGGTGTCATTTTCCTTATATACGTTCTTGTTACCTCTGTCAGAAACCTGTTGGCTATAAATATGTGGATTTATTTATGTGTTCTCTATTCTATTCTAATGATGTATGTGCTGGCTTTTATAGCAATACCATGTGGTTTGGGGTACTATAGTTCTGTAAATTTCAAAGTCAGGTAGTGTAATGTTTCCAACTTTATTCTTTGTTCTCAGTATAACTTTGAATATTCAAAGTATTTGTCTATGTCTGTGAAGAATAGTCTTCTATATTTTTATAAGGATTAAATTTAATCTGTATATTTCTCTGGGTAATATGGTAATTTAAATGATATCAATTCTCAAAATTCATGAGCAAGGGATGTCTTTCCATCCTTTTTCATCCTCTTCAATTTTTTCAACATTGTCTTATAGTTTTTATTGAGTTCTTTTACTTCCTTAGATACATTTATTTCTAGGTCTTTTGCAGGGAGCTCTTAAAAATAGATTTGCTTTCTTGATTTCTCTTCAGCTACTTGCTTATTAGTGTAAAAAAATGCTACTAATTTTATATGTTAATTTGTATTATGCAACTTTACTGAATTTGTTTATCAGTTCTAAGAGATTTTTGTTGAAGTCTTTAAGTTTTTAAATGTAAGATTATGTTGTTTACAAGCACAGTTACTTTTATGCCTCCTTAATAAATTTTGTTGCCATTAATTTCTTTCTGTTGATTAATTACTCTGGCTAGAATTTCCATTACTATGTTAAATAAGAGTGGTGAAAATGGGAATCCTTATCTTGTACTAGTTCTTAAAAGAAAATAGTTCTGCTTTCTCTTATTCAGGGTGATGATAACTGAGTTTGTCATGTATGGCCTTTATTGTTTCAATGCATGTTCCTTTTATACTTGATTTTTTATCATGAAGGAATGTTGAATTTGATCAAATGATTTTTCTTATTTGTTGAGATGGTCATAAGGTTTTTGTCTTTCATTCTGTTGATATGATGTATCATATTTGTTGATTTGTGTTTGTGTGTGTGTGTGTGTGTGTGTGTGTATACCATTTGATCATGGTATATTATCTTTTTCATGTACTGTTGAATTCAGCTTGCTAGTATTTTGTTGAAGATTTTATATCAAAGCTTATCAGCAATATTGGACTGTAGAATTTTTTGTTTTTGTTGTGTCTTTGTCTCATTCTGATAGAATGGTTGGAAATAATTTTCCTTTTTTCAACTTTTTGCAACAGCTTTAGAAAAAAATTGTTAGTTTTTCTTAAAATTTTGGTAAAATTCACCAATAAAGCTATCCAGTCCTACATTTGTCTTTCTAGAATAGTTTTGTTACACATTTAATTTTGTTTCTTGTTATTGTTTTGTACAGGTTCGTTATTTCTTTCCTCCTCTCTCTCTCTCTCTCTCTCTGTCTCTCTCTCTCTTTCATTGTAGGTTATATGTGTCCAAGAATTTATCCATTTTATCTTTCTTTTCCAATTTGTTGGCACATAGTTATTCATAACAGTCTCCGATACTACTTTGTATATCTGTACTATCAGTTCTAATATCCCTTTTATAATTTTGATTGTATTTATTTGTGTCATCTTTCATTTTTTTCTCAGTCAAGCTAATGGTTTGTTGATTTTATTTTATTTTTGCAACAGGAACGTTCTTTTTCTTCAATTTTTAAAAATTGTTTTATTTAGTTTTGTTCTGACCTTTATTAATTTTTCCTTTTACTAATCTTTGTTTTGGTTTGTTCTTTTTTTTCTACTTCTTTGTGTTTCGTTGTTAGTCTGTTTATTTGAAATATTTTTGCTTTTTTGATGTTGATATATACTGCAATAATATGTCATCTTACATGGTTTTTGCTGTATCCTATAGGTTTTTGTATGTTTTTTCTATTTTGACTTGCTTTAAGAGTTTTTTTTTATTTTTTAATTTTTTCATTGACCCATAGCCCATTGGTCATTTTGGAGAATATTATTTAATTTTTACTTATTTTTTACACTTTCAAAAGTTTCTCTTGTTATTAATTTCTAGTTTCATTCCATTTGATCTGAGAAGAGTCTAGTATAATTTTAACCTTAAAAAAATATGTTGAGACTTGTTTTGTGGTCTAACATATGGTCTATTATTGAAAATATTTTATGAGTTAATGAGAAGAAAGTATATCCTGTGTCTATTAGATGAAATGCTCTGTAAATGTTAGGTCTGTTTGGTCTAGAGCATAGTTTAACTCTGATATTGTTTGTTGACTTTTTATGTGGATGATCTGTCCAATGCTAAAAGTGGAATATTGAAGTTCCCAATCATTATATTGAAGTTTATCTGTCTCTTTAATTCTAACAATATTTGTATTATATATCTGTGTACTCTTGTATTGGGTACATATATAATTGTTATGTCCTCTTGCTGAAAGGTTTGCCTTATCATTAAACCTTTGTTGAAGCTATTTATTTATTTTTGACTTAAAGTCTATTTTGTGTGATATAAGTATAGTTACCCTTGTATGCTTTTAGGAATCATTTGCATGAGAGGAGATTTGTATTCTTGACTTTTTTTTTTTTCCTATCAACACTGTGACAATATCGTTTTCTCTGCTGGATTTTGTTTCTGCTGAGAAATATACTGCTAGTGTGATTAGAATTTTCTTATGTGTGACTTGACTCTTTTCTATCTCACTCTCTTTAGAATTCTTTCACTATTGCCTTTGTTATCCATTCAACTGTAATGTGCCTTGCAGATGACCTTTTCATGTTAAATCTATTTGGAGAGTTCTGAGCTTTCTGTATCTGCATATTTATATCTTTCCCAGACTTGGGAAGATTTCAGCCTTGTTTTATTATATGTGTATGACTTTTTCAATCTAAATGTCGCAAATGCAAAAAATTTTTGACTTAATGGTATCCCTTATGTCATGTAGACTTCTTTTTTTGTTTGTTATTGTTTTTGTTTGTATCTGACTGGGTTATTTCTTCAAGTTAAGAAATTCTTTCTTCTGCATGATCTAATCTTGCTGAATCTCTCAACTGTATCTTTTATTTCAGTCATCGAATCTTCAGTACCAAGATTCCTGTTGGATTGCTTTTTATATCTTTTTTTTGTTTTGCTAAATTTCTCATTTATATAATGAACTGCTTTTCTGATTTCTTTCAATTATCTGTGTTCTCTTGTATTTCATGGAGTTTTAATTTCTTAAACAAAATCATTATTTTAAACTCTTTTGCAGGCATGTCATTGATTTCCTTTTCTTTGGGATCTGTCAATAGGGAATTATGTTGTTCCTTTGGAGGTTTTATGTTTTCCTGCTTTTTCATGTATTTTGTATCTCTCTGTATATCTGAGTATCTGCTATAAGTTACTTCTTCCAATTTTATTGAGTAACTTTGGTGGAAATGGCCTTTTCTTGTAAATGTATCTATAATGTCATTTGGGTGTAACACTTTGACTCTGGTTCTGAGTGGGTGCAGTAATGCAGTTTTCAAATAATTTCTTTGACTATTTTCAACATCAGTGATGTCTGTGAACTTCACGGTAGTCTAGACTGTGGTTATTTGTTGAGTGAGTGACAAAGTTATGTTGGAAACAGAGATGGCAGGCAGGTTGTTCTTCTGGTCTCTAGGAGTTATGGTAGCAGCAGTCCCTACTTAGGCTGGACTCCAAGTCCTGGATGGCACATGCATGGTCTGTTGATTGCTGTGGTTAGACCCTGGTGGACCAACCCTTAGGTCCCTGGGTAGCACCTGTGGGCAGTTATCTGATTGTTCAACCACTGAAGGGGACAGATTCACTGTCAGCAGTGAATAATACTCTCAGGCTCTGGGGAAGATATGTTTCAGCTCTCTGTATCCTAGGAGCAGCCTTCATACTATGCTAAACCACCTGTCACCCAAAGGTAGGGTGCCTTGTGGATTCAGCTGCTTGGGAAACAGGTGTGTCACTTAGTAAAGCTGGTGTTGTAATGCTATGGCCATCTGGGTGGTTGTTGGAGAATATCAGCAGGAATGTGGAGATGCAAGGGATATTGGGTCCTAATATGGGATGTATTCTGGTGTTGGTTCTGCTTTCAAAATAGTGCCATGCTGCAGCAGCCTAAGTCCTGGGTATTGGAGAGAACTAAGTGTAACTTTCCTTTGTGGAATAATGCAGTTACCTGTACTTGAGGCAACTCCTTATACTCGACTCAGAAACTGTGTCTGTAGCTAGGATTGCAGATATCAGTGGTGAAACTGTGGACTTCTGGTGATCTACTTACTGTTTATCTGCTATGGAGAATTCTACTGGTTCTGTGATAATCTCAGCTGCTTCTTTGCTTCATTCTATATGCTGTCATGTCAAGTATTAATATCTCAGGTATGTCACTTCATTGCTGAATTCTAGTATTCTCTCTTAGGCACTCTATTCAATATGTGGTCATCTAGGGGAGTGTCAATAAAATGTATTCACATTTTAAGCCATGTTATCTATGTAGCACTTTTTAAAGTTGAATTAAATTATGGTAATAATGTGTAGTATGATGTTCACTCAACCGTGCTTTCACCATTTTATTTGACTGTTCTGCCTGTCACATGGTGACACTAGCATTCGTTTGATTAACTTCACCTTTTGAGGTAATGTCATACTTAAGATGTGAATACATTTTTTGGCACCTGCAGCATTTGTTGTGGAGGGACACAATATTGGTTCCTCTAGTCATTCCCTTTAATGCCATTTCACCTAAAATGTATACATTTCATTTTTTCATACTTAACTCCATAAACTACCTCCATGATATTTTGCCATATTATGAAGTAAGTTATGATATATTTTATCTAATATTGAATGTTAAAACAAATTAAATAGATATCAGCCCTGAAGAGTCTCTGAGCAGACAAAGCCAATCAGGCCACATGTGTGAATTTTTTTTTTTTTTTGAGTTGGAGTCTCACTCCATTGCCCAGACTGGAGTGCAGTGGCCGCTCCCGGCCACTGCAGCCTCGACCTGCTGGGCTCCGGCGATCCTTCCGCCTCAGCCTTCCAAGTAGCTGGAACTACAGGCGTGCGCTACCACGCCCGGCTAATTTTTTGATTCACTGTAGAGATGAGGTCTCGCCAAGTTGCCCAGGCAGGTCTCGATCATGTGTGATCTTAACCTTACTTGATTTTACAAACATCAGTAAAATTAAACTTGAGCTACTCTTATAATTTTTCACAGTAGTAAAGAAAAATGAAGCTCAAGGTTAAGCAATTAGATGTCATCAGTAATGGTCTAGCAAGAGAAACTAAATAAGGTAACTGTATAAATATAGCCAATTAAATACTTTGTTGCTTTAATCAATGATTGTAAGTCTTCCCTTGGGATTAGTCTGCAGAGTCTATGATCCACTTCTGGCTTGGAAATACCAGAACCATGAACCACTGGTTGCTCAAATAAACTCTTTATAATTTCATCATGCCTTAGTTTACATTTTGACATTAAAAATGTTTTACAGACAAAATATTAGAAAATGTATTTATTATGTGGTAATTCCAAATGACATACTTGTCATACATCAATTTGTTGCATGCTTGCTTATATCTGAAGTTTTATATTTTCTTCCAACAAACTATAATTATATTTTTATTTTAATGTCATATTGTTTTATTATTTTGCCTAGTAATTGATCTTAAAATCAGAGGGAGAAGGGATAGCTAAGTTTGCAACCCTTAATTGACAATATTATTCCCTCAAAAGTTATAGCAAACTGTGGTCAATCATTTACCTCTTTCATCTAAATGGGCTCAAAATTCCAATTATTTTTACTGAATTCTTTAAATTAGTATATGCAATTTACTTTAAGCAATTTGTAGATTTGTGGTTTGGCTTTATTTGATCATTATGCAATTTATGTAGACTGTGGACTTTAGTGATTTTTCGTATTTCTATAATTTTGCAGCATTGTTAGAAAAATACAGTTTGTAAAAATCTGTTTTGATGACTTTTCAAAATAATTGTTACTTGTGTGCATGTGTGTGTGTGTGTTGATATGTGTTTTAACCCCAAACCAATGATTACTGTTTTAGAACAATCTCATATGCACTTAAAAGTGACATATGTTTTCTGTATGGTTTATAGTTCAAATTATTTAAAATTCTACAGTAATCATCATACTCCATTTTCTTCATATCAATCATTTTTGCCCACTTGATTGCTCAAGAGTTACATGATTTCTAAAACAGCTGTTCCTGTGCATTTTTGTTGTATTCAAAAGTTATTTTAAAATATATTTATATTTTTTTTCTTTACATAACAATCCAGAAATGTTAGTCTTTTTGTTGATGTTGTTTATTTAATAATTTTTTTTCTTGGTTTCTACAGTTTAGTGTAAACATTTTGATACCTACTTATATTGATGTTACTTTTGTTGA
Organism: Tarsius wallacei; assembly: GCA_963574415.1. Taxonomy (NCBI): domain Eukaryota; kingdom Metazoa; phylum Chordata; class Mammalia; order Primates; family Tarsiidae; genus Tarsius; species Tarsius wallacei. Next base: position 52,519 of record CAUYQG010018968.1, read on the forward strand.
TTAGGCTGACAATCATTGCACTATTAAGATGTTTCATTCAATTTGTTTTACTTTTGTTGTTCATGCTTTTTTGAAAATACAGACAGAAAAATGTGTTTTCTATTTTTACTTTGTCACTTTGATTTGACTTTGTTGTTTCTTTGTGGCCCAGCATGAGAATTCTATTTTTAGCAAGAAATATTTTAATCATGTTTACTTTTATATTCAGAATTGACATATCTGGTACTTTCTTAACTTTGGTATATTTTTCTTTTATTTTGATGTAGTGGCAGTGGTAATTATTTTCTTGAGTTACTATGCATGTTCCAGAAGCTGCTTTTTCTTTGACTTTTTTTTCTAGCTTTAATATTAGGAAAAAAGATATATCACATTAATTATTAGTGTTCAAGATGTGACACAAATAATATTACATATGCTTTGAAATCCATGTGGTAACTAAGAAACATTGAGTTTAAAAACCTTGTATGTCACTAGGCAGTTAATAAGTGGTAAAGTTAGGATTTTAATATGTTTCTGATGTTAATGTTCCTATTAACCAACACTGAAAAAACAATCCACAGGCATATTTTACCAAGGCACATAGTTCACATATTGAGCCATAAAATAATATTTGAGACTGCTAGGGAACATGGGCCGAGATGTAATGGGATGATCTCATTTCAGGAAGTTATATCTGTGTATTGCAGGTCTCTCTGTGTTAATTGGTGTAATATTTTAAAAGACGTGATCAGTAATTATCATTTGATATAAGTGGCCATTTGGCAACATGGTAGTTCTGTAAGAAGCTGAGTAATGGGATCAAAAGAACACTTGTCTTAGCTGACTATTACTTCTTATTTAATATACATTAAATAGACTATTAGTCAGGAAACTTATAAGAAAGCTATGGTACCATTTATAGCTATTGAAAATAACTAAATTGTGATAAAAATATTTTTTAAAGTGCTATGCAGATAAAAAGGTATAAACAACGAGTTAAAAGGTTTATTGATATCCTAAATGAGAAGATTAAAAGTCACCCGAAAATTTTAAAGAAACTAGTCTTATGACTCAACACATAGTCAGAGTATGGTGAAGTGTACAATAGCATTATTTTTACATACGTTTATTTTGTATACAGATGAAATGATTAGAGGGAAAAATAAGAGAATTATGACTGTAAACATTGTGTCTGCATTTAAAAATCACATGCAAATAAATGCTATTATGGATTGTAGAAAATGCCTTTCTATATCAATTTATTTACCTCAACCTTCACAGAAGAGTGTTAATAATTGGAAGCAACATTTAAGGAGGTGGGACAGCCATCACAGGAATGCTTTTAAGGTATTTGCAAATTGTTCTAAACCTTTGTAAATAATTTCTACAATAATGAACATATTTGTAAACCTAGTACTTTAATATATAGACATATTTTGAAAACTGGATGCCATTTTAATTTATGAGATTAATAAATATTGGGTCATTAGGTTTTTTAACTATGAAATAATATTGCATAAAAAGAGCATATGTTTCTGAAGAGAGAAACAGATAAATTCATAACCAAAAAAAAATCAAGCCAGAAGTTGACTCATGTAAGAACATTTTCATAGTTGATAATCTATAAGAGAAAAATGTTTGTATTTTTCATGTTTCACATATGTTAATAGATTTTATGCCATAAGTGTAGTTTCTTTTTTTTGCTATTATATCACTTGCATTCTAATCAGAAAAGCAAATCACTTAAAAGTAGACAAATAAATGAACTAAATAATTTCAAAAAGAAATAACTGTTTTGAAAAAAAATATAGTCATCTCATAGAAGATGTCAAAGACTCAGAGACATGATATTAAATCATTAATGTGATGGTGCATTTGATTAATATATGTACAAAGATAAAATAATTAGGTTCAAAATTGTAGGAAACTTTCACTGAATGTTACTGTATCTTTATCGTGTTCCAACTTTATGATGTGGAAAAAATTGAAGAAATGATGCCAACACCTAGAATAAAGCAGAAATAAACGAGGGATTGATTAAGACCACCAATTTTATCAAATAGTCAATTTTAGTATTTAAAATCCTTGGAACACTTTGGTTCCTCTCATTAGGCTTCTGAGAATATATACAGACTCTGTATATTTGGTTAATAATTAGCATATGATATTAAGGATTGTAAATGATAAGCCCTGAATATGGGACTTTTTCTATCAAAATGGCATGAGTAGTGAAGATTTCTCCATCTTGCACTTATACAGATTTACTAGTTTTAGCAAATCAATACACACCAACAGCCAGCTAAATTTAAGTTTCTAATCAACAATTAGCAATTTTGTACTATAGGTATGTTTTAAATATTGGAACACATGTATAATGAACCACATGCATGCTAAAAATATTTTTTAATCTGAAAATGTATCTGTTCATTCTGAATTTTATCTAGCAATCTTAGGCTGATAAGATATATTCTTATTTTATGACAGCAAATCAGTTGGTTAGTATTTTGATTTTCATTGCTTAGAATTCACAAGCAAGGTCTTGGAAAATACGAACTATCATAGAAAAATAATACTCTTCAAAAAATATGAAGATATTGTGTGTTGATGACTTATGTTCCCTCCTTCAGGTGGCTTCAAGGGACTTAAGGAGATCACTATTGATGTTACTAAAGAAAGAAGCTTCAATTTAAGTTACCTGTTTGAAGGAAGGGGAATAGACACATATATACAGTTGTGAGAAAAGAAAGTCTTTCAGATTCCTGCTGGAAATCCAACAGTGCTAAGGATACACAATTTGAAACTGCAAAAAGTGACTTTTCTGCCCCAAACTAAAGTTGTGCCAAGCCAAAAAAATGAAGATCAGAAATATAAGAATGTAGCTTGGCGCCTAAGAAAAAAATTAAAACAATTGCAAGGTGGCTTACTTTTTATTCCTTTCTTAAAAACCAAACAAAAACAAAACTTTAATAAATGATGCATTTGGCAAAGATAGCATCCTCATTCATAAGCACAATTTTAAAAATTGCAAACAGGGGAGGTGGTAACTAGTTTTGTCTATGATTTCTCATTGGTTAGAGTTATATACAAAGAAATGAAGCCACAAATTGAGACCTACAAATCTATGGCTAAAAGATAAAATATATAAGAGTGGGCTTCACATTCAAATTGTATGATTTAATGTATTTCTACTGCTGAATACTAATGAGAGACTCGCTCCCCAATAAACAATAGGGAAGCAGTCTTAGGTTTTAAGGACATTTAAGCTCTGGCATCAAGTTGTAAGAGAATGCATGATTACTCCTTTCTCAGGCCTTTACAGGCACATCAACAATGAATGGGCAGACTACAGATCAGTCGCCTTGGAAATGTGCCAATGATTAATTTACTTTAGTATTCCTGTCTAGTAAAATGTGACATAAACCCTGTACAACTGATTACTATATATTTATCCAACTTGTAGCCTTTCCTAAATGAAAATTTTAATGAGATTTTCATGTGTTTCCACTCACTAATATATTTTATATATGGAGTCATGTTCAAATTATTAGATGGTTCAAATGTTGCAGGTTTTTAAAACAGACATCTAGATATTTTAAATGTCCAAGGACCTCATGTTCATATTTTAAAATATGATAGTATCTGTAAATCAAGGCATAATAGCTACATCTTCATTTGCGTAATTGGTATATGGGAGTGTTGCATTGAATTAGACATTCTTGAACACATATGCATAAGTGAAGATAGATGTCTATATATGTTGAGCATGTGAGGTCTTGACTCTTGAGAAACAAACTATAGCATCCATTGTTTTTCAAGTTCACCACCTGATTTCTTTAATGTGATTCTGCTAACCAGAGAGGAGCACTTTTTTCACCAGAGACTGGATTAGAAATAGTCACATGATCTATCATAGAAACAAAAAACAGAGTACCATATGTTCTCACTCATAAGTAGACCTTGAACAATTATAATACTATAAGAAAGGGATTGGCAGTAGTGGGAAACTGTCAGGGGAGGGTGGTAGGATTGGCAGTTGTGGGAAACTGCTAGGGGAGGAAGGGGTATACCTTATCAACAAGGGTACCTGCATAATCAACGTTTGTATACCTAACCCTGAATTGTACCCCACATCTTTATAAAAAAAAAAAAAGAAACAGCCACATGATGATTTGATTAACACCAGAATCACCAGGCTTTTCCAACTGTTAAAGAAATATCACTTTTATGTGAACCTAGAGCTAAAAGCTCATGACTCCAGAATTCTCAAACAATATAGTCACTGCCCTATGGAGATGGGACAGGAAAAAAGATATCAAGAAGAAGAAGAGAAAGAACAATCTTTGAAGCTGGTAAAGTAGTATAACTTTTGTGTGAAAATTAGAGCTAAAAGCTCATGACTCCAGAATTCTCTAATAGCTAGTCATTGCCATATGGAGACAGCCCATTGTTTTCAATCAGGGTGTGGCAAAACATTTGTGGGTTATAAAATTAATCTAATGGGTGATGGCCAATAATTTCTTTTTAAATAAAACAATTAATTAGAATCACATAAGATAGAGTAATAAAATAGGATACTTAAAGCATCAATATGTCTCATGTAGAATGAAAAGTATTGTTTTATGACAATTTTATTTTATTTATGTGTACCTGTATGTATACCTGTAGGATATTCCAAGATTGTGCTGTAAAATATACTTCTTACCTTGAGCAGTTGTTAAAAATGTTTGAAATCCAGTGATAAAGATATTCTACTTATTATTTTGATAAATAAATTACCCCAATATTTCTACTATTATCTATTTACCTTTCTTTTCTATTTTGATTAAATTAATGTTATAAGTACTTTATATGCAATACATCATTTAATCCTCCTATCATCTCCATAGAGAAGATACTATTATTATCCCAACTACAGCATTGAGAAATTTGAAATACACAAGAGTTTAAGGAATTTGCCCAAGCTTTCTTCAGTTGGCAAATGGTAGAGTGAAGATTTACACTGGCACCCTGGAAAACCGTCTATTATGTGGAAGCAATGAAATACAAAAAGAAATCTATATTTTGCAAGACTATATAATAAAATATTTCACAGCAAAAAGACAATATTGCTGAAACTGGAAAAGAAACTGTCAGATTAATAGTGGTGCACTAGAATGAAGGTCACATTTTCTTGTTGCTGAGATCCCTGGGACCATCTTGGACCAGTTCCAGGTCTTATGAAAAAGTGCTATGCTATGATAACTGCTTATAAATTAGTGAGAAATTCTTGAATTTCTAGATGTCCCACATAGATATTTAAAATGCTCATTACGTGCAGTAACATTAGTAGCTTTTTGTTCTTGAAGGCAAATAAAAATAATTAGTTAATATTTTTTTCACTTTCAGAATTGTACTTATGACATCTACCCAGAGATCAAATTAATAACAATTAAGAAAAATACTATTTATTTCTTGAACTAAAATATTGAATTTAAAGTATTATTACCTTTGTGTGACAGTGTCTAATTAGTTTATAAATACTAAAAGTTATGAATAATCAAGTCAGAGAATGAAAGAGGTTTCCAAATAAAGATTTAGGAAGTATTATCTAATTACTTTGATACATGTATATAACACAAGCCGTCATAAATAATTTAGCTACCTTACAAAGGTTTAGAAGAAATAAAGAATAAAATATTCATAGTAATGTTGAACCAGTATAAAACACCTTTTTTATCCTAGGAGTTTTGTGTACTTTACTTTATAATAATAACAAAACATATCATAGTAAAGCTCAGTAAAATTAATGAAATGATCCAAGACCATGTAGTATATTAGTAGAAAAATTCACATGCAATTCTACACATGTTGGGGTCTAAAATATTACCTTTTCAACTACAATAAGCTTCATTTTGGGATACAAGTTGGAATGTACAAAAAAGACAGATATAAAAAAGCATGACTGAGGCAGAAGCAGAGGCAGGAGCAGCCTGGGTGGAATGTGTGGTCTCCCAGTACAGGAAATACTGATGGAAGCCAATCAGAGCTAAAGAGTGAGAACCCTCTTCACTGGTCTGGCGAGTGCCCCACACTGGACTTGCACAGGTGCACCACCGGATGTGCATGAGGACTGCTGCCATGAGTCTAGGTGCAGCTCCTCTGCCTTCTGGTGGAGGCTGCCTGGGAGAGCTCCTGCGAGTTGGCTGGTCATGTACAAAGGACACTGGTGTGTGCAGGACCCGCTGAGCAGTTTGGGTCTTGATTTACATCCACCTGCCCACATCTCAAGGGGACCAAACCTACATTCCGCTGCACAGAAAGATTGTAAGACAGTGGGAAATAGGTTCTAGTGGGCTCATACACTGGTAGGTGGATGCTGGAATCAGCATATAGATTCTGAATCACAGCTTCCCCCTCAATTAAACCTCAAAACTGCAAAAAGTAGAGCCCGCACCCCACACTCCAACCTCAAAAGTGAACAAAGCCAGAGGACCCTCATAAGGAAGAACAGGAGATTGCACAAGTGAAGCAAAAGCAACCCCACCTTCCCTGAAAAACAGATTTAAAGAAGGGGAAGGAAAAGAGAAGAGAGAGAGAAATCTACACAAATGAAGAAAAAACAAAAGAAGAATATGGGTCTCTCCCAGACCCCTGGGAAGGCAGACACTGAGAAAACTGACTTCGGAATGCAAACAATGAAGAGCCCCCAGAATGACTGGTCTCAAAC
>CAUYQG010018969.1:0-10585 GCA_963574415.1 Tarsius wallacei
CTCTAGCTTAGTTCTCTTTTCTCAAGGTTGTTTTGGCATCCACATTCATCTGTTCTCTATGTAGGTTTATTTTATTTATTCCTGTAAAATATATGCCTCCTGGTTTTTGCTAGAGATGACATGAAATATGTAGATTGCTTCGTGTACTATGGACATTTTAATGATATTAAGTCTTTCAATTTTGAACAAGTGTACTTCTATTTGTTTGAATCTTTCTCATTTTCTTCAATAAATGTTGTAGTTCTCATCCTATAAGTCTTCCACTTTCTTAGCTAAGTTTACCCTAAGTTATCCAGTTTACTCCTAGGTATCCAGCTTATCCATTTTATTCTTTTTAGTGTTATTAAAAATGAGATTAATGTCAATTTCAAGTCTTCTTGTGTATATAGAAATACATCTGATTATTGTATGTTTATTAAGTATGTTGCAATTTTTATGAATTCATTTTTTAACTCTAACAATTTTGGCGTAGAGTCTGTTAGTTTTTATTTTATCTATTTATTTATTTTTTGAGTTTGAGTCTCACTCTGTTGTCCAAGTTGGAGTGCAGTGGCACACTCATGGCCAACTCAGCAGGTCGATGCTGGGGCCCTCCAGTAGCTGGAGCTACAGGTGGGTGCTACAATGCATGGCTAATTTTTTATTTATTATATAGATGCGGTCTCACCAAGTTGACTTACTGGTCTTGAACCTTTGGTCCCAGGCAATCCACTCGCCTTGGCCTCCCAAAATGCTGGGATTACAGACTGAGCCACCAAGCTTGGTCTGTTAGGTTTTATGTATACATATATAAAACTATGTAATTTGAAAACAGAAACAATATTACTTTTATTCTCTTATGCATCTATTTTATTTTATTTTATTTTTTTCTTGTCTAATTGCTCAGGTTAGAACTTCCAGCACTATAATGAATATACATTGGAGAGTGGGCATGTTTGTCTACTTCCTAATCCTAATGGAAACACTTTTATCTTTTCACTATTGATTATGATATCAGCTGTCATCTTGAGTTTTTTTTTTTAATTATTATCATCAAAGTATGTGAACTGTGGGAAATGTATCTTTTGCATCTATTGACATCATCATGTCACTTTTATCCTTTATTAATGTAGTAAATCACACAACTGATTTGCATGCTTGAAACATTCTTGCATAACAGAAATAAATCCCAATTGGTCATGCAGTAGGATGCTATTAATGTGCTACTGGATTCAGTTTGTTGGCATTGTGTTGAGGACTTTTATATCTATATTCCAGCCTATTAGTCTGTAATTTTGTTATCTTTGTCTAGGCTTGGTATCTGGGTCTTGTTAGTTCCATAATATGCATTTGGAAGCATTTCCATTTCTTTAATTTTTTGCAAGAGCTTGAGACTTTGGCATTTATTATTTAAATGTTTGGTACAATTCACCTGTGAAGCCATTTAGACACTGGCTTTTTTATTGAGACAATCCTAGACTTTTCTTTATGGAAAGGCTTTTTATTACAGATTCAGTCTCCATACTAGTTTACGTTTCTTGAAACCTTCTACTTGTTTCATGGTTTAGTCTTTTTAGGTTGTATGTTTCTGAGCTTTTATCCATTCCTCTATGTTGGCCAAGGTTTGGCCTTATAATTATTCATCATAGTCTCCAATTTTTAAAAAGATTTCGGTTACACTTATGGTAATTTGTTTTATGTTGAACTCTATTTGTTTGTGTCTTCACTCTTTTTTCCTTCTGCTGTTCTAACTAAAGATATGTTGATATTGTGCCCAGCCCTGGATCCATCCATGGCCCATCTGCTCTACGTTCACTTAGAAGTACCCAAACTGTGTCTTCTTGGGGCTCGCTTGCTCAAGAGAGAGCAAGCGACCACCAACCAGATGAAAGCCTGGCAGAGATGCCTCCCTCTGTGCTCTCAGAGGCATGTGCTTGGCTTCAGCTGGGGTAGCAATGAGAGAAGAAAGAGCCTGAATGGCCACTCTTACTCTCCTCTCAGGACAACAGAGGCCGGGGCTGTCCTAGTCTGGGGCCTCTCCTTGCACAGGACATAGTCTCTGCAGGGAAACTGGCAGGCCACTTCTCCTCACTGACCTGGGTGGTGAGGGATGAGGGCCCCCTGAGGCTGGCATTTCTTCTATGCCCCACTGCTTGGACCCCAAAGAGAGCTGCATCTGGCACTTCTTGGCTAGTCCACTCCCTGGCCATGTGTGTTGGTTCAAGGTATCCTTTCCCTCCATGGGACTCCACAACTGACTGCTAGGAGTTGTTCTCTGAAGATCCGGATCTGCCCACGGGACCTGAGCTAGATGACAACACAGAGGGATCTTGGGGAAACCTACCCTGCCTTGTGTCTTTTCCTCCAAGGACACTTTAAAAATACATGTGGGGAAAAGCCAGATTTCAAAAACGGCAAATGTTACTAAATAAAGCTCATGCGTACTCCTTTCTGTATAAAAAAGAAAACACATGGTTGTTTTTAGCTCCTGCAGCTCCCCTGGGAATGGCAGGGTGGCATGTGCCAAAGGGTGTGCAGAAGGCATCTCTTTTTATCAGCTGCTGAAGGCTCCAAGGATGGAGTGCCGTTCTAAAGGATGCACTAGGCCAAACATGGAGTAAACATGGAACATGACTGAGAGGGAATGCAGCCAGCAAGCAGGGGTGGAGACCGGCCCTCCTGCAATGCCTCCCCTTCCTAGCATGCACACTTCCAGACATAGGTCCTCAAGGGTAGAGTCAAGACAGTGGTCCTAAGACCTGAGGCTCATGATGAGAATTTACTCAGACAATGGACACACTCAACAAATGGTCACTGTCGCCATATTGTTGCTGCCTCCAGTGTGCATCTGCAGATTTCAGTGTTGCTGCAATAAGTCACTTCTCTAAGGACCAACAGTCCAAACGAACCCCTCCTCTTTGGGACACCACACCCATGCCTCCGCCCTCCCCCACACAGGATGTCAGGAAAGAGCAGTGGCTCTGGGGACTTTGAAGAGTGATTATCAAGGGTTCTCAATGGCCAAAAAGGGAACAATTCTAGGAAGAAAACAAATAATGGTATCAGAAGAGCCTCCACTTGCAATGGAGTCACAACCCATCATGAGCTGAAAATATCTTCTCAAAATGCTGTTAATAGACCTAACCTCCCAAGCATCCTGGCTCAGTCTGCCCACGTAAATGTGCTCAGAACTCAGGCATGAGTCTACAGTTGGGCAAACCACCCAGCACATTCACAGCTGCCAGGGAGCTGTGGCTGCTTCTGCCCAGTGTCTTGAGGGAGCATCCAACTGCCTATTGCCAGCCCAGGAGAAGATCAAAGTTCAAAATGCAAAGTAAGTTTCTACTGAATACATAATGCTTTCGAATCATCATAAAGTTTTTTAAAAAATCACAAATCAGACCATTGTAAGTTGGGGCCATCTGTATTAGATAATCTCCCATAGACCAAAATGTCTTTAAGTTAACAGCAGACATGGCCCCTCAGCCAGGAGATCAAGGCAACACTGCCAGGAAGGAGACTCACAGATACCTCCCCACATGCCACCCTGAAGGAGGGTACAGCATCTGTGGGGTTCTTGCCCCACATCATAACCTCCCTCCAATCCTAGGAAAACACCAGACACACCCGGCTGAGGGACATTCTTCAAAAGCCATGACCAGTGGTCTTCAAAAGTGTCAAGGTCATGAAGGAATGAGAAGCTGACACGGGTCAAAGGAGACATGACACTAAATGCAATGTGGGACCCTGGGTCAGATCTTGGAACAAAACTGACATTGACGATACAGTCTGTAGTGAAGTTAGTCATGTTTTACTGAGTTTTATTTCTTAGTTTTGATAGTTGCACTTGAGTTATATGAGCCTTAAGATTGGGGAAATTAGGCAAGGCAGTTTAAGATTATTTCAAAATACAAAGTCAAAACATAACTCCAGGAAGGAGACTTTTTTCTCCCTGTCAAGGGAGGCTTGCTTGTGTCTGCCGCCAGCTGGCCAACAAGGCTGAAGTGACAGCTGCAGGTCGTGAGTGGTCAGATGGAGCCCAGCCGTGTCTGTGGGTCACACTCTGACAAGGTTCTTGCAAGGAAAATCTGACCCTGGAGAATGCCCCATCTCCCACAGCTCCTGGGGTCTTGTGGGCCAGCCCTGACTCTCACCACCCCCTCCACTTTGGGTGTTCTGGGCTTCACATCTAACCAGCCCCCACCTGGGCTGTGAGTGGCCCTGCCTATGGGTGAAAGCACACCCTGCCTTTGTGGTTGTCTTCTGCTGGCGCTCCTCAGCTGCAGAACCTGTGATGCCCTGATTTCTAAGGCACAGGAAGAAAACACACACAGATGCACACTTGTGGTTTAGGACTCCAGTTCCTGCAAGGAGCTTCTCAGAATGGCTGAGGAGGGTGCAGACAAGGGCCCATTGGTGAAAGGCTTGTCCAGAGAGGGCCTTGCACCTGCTGGTGGGCCCATCCCAACTGCCAAGGCCTGCCGTAAGATGCCCTCTTCTGGCCACTCCCTGCTGAATGGCGGAGCTCCTGCTTTCAACCCCCACCCACACCCTGCTTCCACGTACATATCACCCTGTAGTTCAAGGGCCTCTGGGCTTCCTCCTCCCTGTCCAAACTTTCTGACAGCATTTCACCAGGTCTCATGCCATGCTGCCAACACCCCTTGGCTCATCAACACCCAGCGCAAGGCCTGAGATTTCCTTCTCACATTCCTGAGGGAGTTTGACCTTCACCCATGTGTGGGGCAGAGTCAAGGACATGTCCAGGCCTGGTCACTGGGGCTTGAGGGCATTCCATCACCACCTCTCATCCACCTCTGGCTGGATGTCAGAGCGTTCCAAAAGCTGTCAGGGGCCACAGTCATCTGGCATCACATAAGCATCTGAGGCAGTCGTGAGAGGCTCTGCAGATGGCACAGAAGGTGAATGCAATGTTAAGGACAGAATTATGCCTGGAACTTGTTGAAACTTACAGTGCATGGTTGACCCACCTCAGAGGAGTCCACATGCAATGCAGAGGCATGTTGGGAGCTCAAGGCGGTCAGCTTGAGGGACACAGAGACCAGCAGGTGGAAAGTCAGCATTCAGGATGACAGTGGATGGGACCCTCACTCCATCCCAATTGTCCCAGCCCCAGAGATGCCTCCTGAACTCACCACCGCTGCCTGTGGGGCCATGGGCCTAGCCAGCCTGAGTGGGACCCTCACTGGGCCCCAGCGGCCATCACCAGGGCAGGGGCCCAGCCTCTCTGAGGGCATGGGTGTCTTTCCTCCTGGGCACACTCTCCAGAGAGAAGCACCCCCTCCTATCAGCCAGAGCCCCCACCCACAGACCACAGGCACGAGTGCAAGCTTTCTCTTCCCAGCATTCTCCTCAAGGCCATCCTGGGTGTCCTGCACACATCTGTGTGTTTCCTTGTGCAGGCCCACTGCAAAGCCCAGGGGCAGGAGGGGAGGAGGAAGAGGAAAGGGGGCTCTTCCCACTGCCTGGACTGCTGGGTAGTGTCTGCCACCTTCTCCAACTCACCACACTCCACAGCCTTACTTCTTCCCTGCTCCATGACTGCCCACGCTTAGCTGTCTGGGGTTCGGTGCCCAACTGTCTCCTACACACGCATGCCAGCAGCTTGCCACACCACTGTCCCCACCACTTCCAGGAAGGGCCAGAACTTCCAGAAAATAAGCGCATCTGTGAGCCACACACCACTTAAGATTTGCAAGGCAGCATGGGCAAGTCTATTCTGAAGCATCCACCCAGGGGAACACACCCAGTCAGCAGGCATCTCCTGGCCATGACCCTATGCCCCAGCCCTGGGGCCTGGGGAGCAGGTGCCTTCCTTGGGGAGGGCTGTGCTCTTGAAAGCAAGATGAGCCCAGGACCCCTGCCCTCCCCCAGGGTCACCCTGCTGCCTAGACTACTAACACAAAGTGTCTGCCTCCCACTGTGGCCAATGTGCAGAGCTGGCTACTCCCGCCCCATGACCATTCTGGCCCAGCCTCCTGTCAGCCAGGATCCAGCCATGGTGTGGATCTGGGCCGAAGGATCCCTTCTAAGATGGCCAGGAAGAGGAGTCAAAGGGCTAGAGTGAGACACTGTCTCCAAAAGTGAGAAAGGTCAAGCTACAGACACACTTTAAGAAAGTGCCAAGGGTGTGGGAGGGAGAATGGCCCAAGGGTCCACATCAGGGGTCTCCCACCATCGTAGACCCCCAGGAGTCATTCCTCCTCCACCACGCATGATGCCAAGGGCCAACTCCAAGTTCACTGTACAGCATGAGGGCGTCTGACAATTTAAAGTGGTGTGGTTTCACAGCCTGGGGGCAAGTGATGACCATAGGAAGAGTGTTGGCCAGAACCCCACCATGGAGCTGAGGTGGCTCAGGCCACTGTGATCCCTGGTCTAAGGGGGGGCCTCAGCCCCTCCAGGGAGGTCCTGCAGAGTCTCTGGTTTCTCTGCGATGTGGCCAGCTGAGCAGAGCATCTCACGAGGGATGCAGCCTAAACTGTAGGCAGCCTCCACACAGGGCTGAAGGTGGACAGCCTCCCCTCTGCTCCCTGTGTCCCAGGCTCTGGGGATCAGTTGAGTTGGATGGTGCCTCATTCCCAGAGCCCTGCCTCACCCTAAGCCTGTCTCTGCGACCTCAGAACCATCTCAGGAGAGACCCTGAGCCAGACCCAGTGAATGTCACACCTGGAAATGCACGCTGATCCTCCTCTCGGAGGTGCCCCATCAGGTGTTCATGGCAGCACCCAGGAGGGCACATCACTCCATCTTGTAAAGCAGGGACAGGCTCAGAGATCCAAGATTGCTAATGTGGACACAGTTCATTCTGGGCCAGATGCCCCATCCAGAGGACAGCAGAGCCCAAGGCCAGAAGAGCCAGTGCTGGGCCCACTGCTAAGCCCACCTGGCTCACGTGCATGTGCCCACACTCACCTCACACATACCCATACACTTGCACACACACACACACACTCTCACACACCTATACACTCAATCATACATATCTGCCCACTCACACATGCTCACACTCACACACACCCTCACACACACCTTCACACACTTGTTCACACTGTCACACATACATGATCACACACTCTCACTCCCTCACTCACACTCACTCACATACTCACACTGGCACAAGTTCATTTGCTCACACTTGCTCACACTTTCACACTCAGTCACACCCTCACTCATTCACACTTGTGCACTCACTCACACTTGCACACATATTCACACTCAGTCACTCACACACACACCCACACACTCACAATAGATGATAGAGATAGACACATAGATGATCGATAGGTAGACAGACAATAGATACATAGACAGATAGATGATAAACATAGACGAGAGAGAAGAGGTAGGAGACTCTCGGGGGCTTGCAGACCACTGTGTTCATTTCTTATTGTCCCAAAACAAACAGCCACAAATCTGGCCACTTAAAAAGGCACCCCTTTATTTCCACAGTTGGCTAGGGCTAGCATAGCAGGGTCTTCTGCTCTCACAAGCCCAGCCAAGGTGCTGACCAGGATAACTTTTATCCAGGACTCTGAGAAAGAATGTGTCAGGCTCATTTGGGTTGTAGGAGGACTTCCCTGTTCCCTGCAGCTGAGGGTCTGAGGTCCCTGTTTCCCAGTGGTCTGTTAGCTCAAGACTGCCTGACTTCCTCCTCCCCTCAGAGCCAGCAAAGGTACCTTGAGTCTTTCTCGTGCCGAATCTCTCTGACAGCCTCTCCTGCCACCAGCCAGAGAAAGCTCTCTGCTCTTAAGGACCCATGTGATCACACTGTATTCCCCCAGCACTCAGGATCATCTCCTATTTTAAGTCAACTGTGCAGTGCAACACCATGTGACTTGGGTGTGACAGCTCATGATACTCAAAGTTCCACAGATTAAAGTGGGGCATCTCTGGGAGCCTTTTAGAAATTCTGCCTCCCACAACCATTGTGAGCACTTGCTCTCCCGAGTTAGGTGGGGAGTGGTGGAAGGATCGGAGCTGACTGAGATGCACTTTGCAAGGAGCTTCTGGCTGCTGTGCTGAGACTAGACTGAGGTGGACAGGAAGGCAGTACGACCATAAGACATAGGTGCAAAAATCTAAGGCATGGGTGATAGGAGCTCAACTGGGGGTCAGTGGTGGAAGTGATAAGAAGTAGATCAGAGCTTCCCAAAACACTCGCCATGCCACCCGCACTGCCTTTGACATTGAGTTTTTTCTTTCATAAGACCTGACTTTGCTGTAAACTTCAGGGTAATTCTGATTTACAATACACCCAAATCCTTGAAGCAAAGAGTGATGGACTGCAGTTTGAAATCAGTGTGTAGAGAGAAAATAAAGAGAACATGACAATTGCTCAGGAGATGCACCTCGCATACCCACTTCATGCTGGAAGCATGCTGAGCCTGAGGATTCAGTGGAAACAGGGTCCTGCATTCCCAGAACATAGAGTTCCATGCCCGAGTCAGGAGACACTGGACAGTGGAATGTACTATGTTGGGGATGGAGAAAAAAAAAACAGGGGGAACAGGAGACTCTCTGAACCTCTCAAGAAGGACCAGGTGATTGTCTCTGTGGACATCTGTGCTTTCATGGTATCTAATGCACAGAATGCACTCCACCCTCTCCTCACCCAGCTGCTGGGAGCTGAAACCCAGGGCCTCCAGCCAGAGGGAGTGGCAGGGAGTGGGATTGAACGTCTGTCCAGCCTAGGTCAGCTGACCCCTCCAAGAACCTTCACCTAATCCAGGAGAAGATCACACACAGCCCTACTGATGCCCTACTGCTCTGCCCATATTTGTGTCTGTTTACCATTTTTATGCTCCTGAGCCCTGTCAGTCCTGACACCCATCTTCCAAACATTTGATGGAAGGCTGGCCTCTGGCCACAAGAACTGTGTCACTGAGCTCTTGGGGGGCTGAATTGTTTAGGATTTAATGCTCTGCC
This sequence comes from Tarsius wallacei, assembly GCA_963574415.1. Lineage (NCBI taxonomy): Eukaryota > Metazoa > Chordata > Mammalia > Primates > Tarsiidae > Tarsius > Tarsius wallacei. The sequence continues at coordinate 8,929 of CAUYQG010018969.1, forward strand.
ATAGGAAAAAAGGAAGTCAAGTTATCCCTCTTTGCCAATGATACAATCCTATACTTGAAAATCCAAGAGAATCTGTCAAAAACCTGCTTTCACTGATAAAGGACTTTGACAAAGTCTCAGGGCACAAAATAAGTGTGAAAAGACAGTTGCATTCTTATACACCAACAACAGAGGTAGAGGCAGAGGCAGGCAGAGACCCAAATTAAAAGCACACTCCCATTCACATAGCCACAAAAAAAATGAAATGCCTCAGCATCTTCCTAATCAGAGAAGTGAGAGACCTTTGCAATGAGAACTACAAAACACTGCTCAAAGAAATCCAAGAAGACACAAACAAATGGAAAAATATTCCATGCTGATGAATCGGAAGAATCAACATCACTAAAATATCCATTCTACAAAAAGCAATCTACAGATTCAATGCAATACCCATTAAATTACCAACATCATTCTTCTCAGACCTGGAAAGGACAATTCAGAAATTCATATGGAAACATAAACGACCACAAATAGCCAAAACAATCCTTAACAAAAGAAACAAAACAGGAGGTATCACACCTCCAGACTTCAAACTCTACTATAAAGCTACAGTAATCAAAGCAGCCTGGTATTGGTACAAGAACAGGCACATAGACCAATGGAACGGGATAGAGATTCCAGAAGCAAAGCTTCAATTCCTCATCCAACTCATCTTCGACAAAGCCTCAACAACCACCACTGGGGAGAGGAGAACCAATTCAGTAAATGGTGCTGGGAAGACTGGTTGATCACATGCAGAAGATTGAAAAAGAATCTCTACCTATTACCATACACAAAAATTAACTCCAAATGGATCAAAGACCTAAACATATAACCTCAATTTATAAGAATCTTAGAAAACACAGGAGACACCCTTATGGAAATTGAAACTGGCAACCAATTCCTATTCAGAACCCTAAAGGCCCATACCTTAAGAAATAAGATAGACAAGTGGGACTTCATCAAACTAACAAGCTTCTGCAAAGCCAGAGAAACCATCAAGACAGCAGGGAGGACTTCCGGAAAAATGGCAATGGGGCAGCTTGATCTATGAGACCCTCCGCAAAAGAGAACACAAAAAGACTCTGGTTCTGTCCCTGGGGGCTGCAGATCCCATCATCGGCATCCTGCTCTTCACACGGAGCTCAGCCATCGACACCAATGAAGCATCACGGTGGTCTGGGTGGCCACTGCAGCCGCAGATGCCGCAGCCACCACCGCCACAGCCGTGGCAGCCATCGCACCGCCCATGCCTGAGGCAACACATGACTTCAGACCGTGAAGCCCCTGTAAGCAAGATCTGCTGTGATCGCCACCACCACTATTGCCACCGTGACGTCCTGCCAGGCTGTGGGTCTCCTCCCGTGTGCCATGAGGCAGCGGCTCTCATTGCCAGCTCCCTCCCTTCTGGGGCGAGCAGCTGAGTTAAAGACCATTTGGGGCAGTGAGATAGCACCACCTTCTGGTGATTCAAGGTAACAACACCAAAATGGGAGAAACAGAAGCTTGATAAATAGACACAGGCCAAATCTGAGTGGTGAACTGGGCAGTGGTGAACTGAGTGGTGATCTGAACTGACCTTCACAGCAGGCCAGGGGCAACTGAACCTAACTGTGAACAAATTTACCAGCCTGAAAAA
>CAUYQG010018970.1:0-20503 GCA_963574415.1 Tarsius wallacei
TCCTCTGAGCTAATATTCAGTACTCTTGTGCTTCCCTCACTGACTGCATTAGCTAGTCCTGTCTATCTCTATATTCATCTAAGCCTGGACTCCTCCCTCATCTACTGTACTACTCTTGCCACAGACCTGGCTCAGGCTTCATCTTCCCTCCCTGGACAACTGAAACACTTCCCAAGTTTCCTGGTCTCCATTTTCCTCTCTTATGATCCACCCTCCTCACAGCTGTCACTGAGCTTTTCTACTTAAAAGTCTTCCAAGGCCCTCCTTTGCCTGGAGAACTAAGTCCAAGTCACACAAGGACCTTGATAATCTAGTCCCTGCCAACCTCTCTAGTTTCAATTTTTCCCCATATGCTTCCCTTGCAAACATACAAAGCCTCTCCCTGATCAGGCCATTCCATATCTGCTCCAGCCTGGAATGCCTCCTTACCTTCCAATTTCTGAGTCAGTCCTATTTATTTATTGTTCTCAGCTTAGTTGCTCCTCTTCTCAGAAGTCCCTGCTGACACTGAGGCCTAAGCTGAAGTGCCACTTACATGCTGGCATAGCATTTCCCGATTTCCTCGACACTGTTCCCATTGCATCCTGCTCTGTGTCTGAGTCCATCTCTCCCACCGAACCACAAGTTCACCAGAGTAGGAACAGATGTACCCATTTCTAAACGCCAAGCATTCACACAGTCCTAACACCCAGCAGGGGTCGCTGTGGATTTGCTGACTAAGAAGGCTTTAAGCTCCTAAAGGAGCACTTACAGGCTTAAATACACCCATCTCATCTGAGCTTGCACAGGAAGGAAGAAAATAAGGGGATTATCCCCGTTTACAAACAGAGAAGTAGCAGCTCACATAGAAATGTTCTAAGTAGGTAGTGTCAGCGCTGGGTTGGAATTGGAGTCTGTGTACACTCCAGCACCCAGTCTATGGCACTCCAAAAAAAAGAGATGCATGGCCAATCACGGACAGATGGGCAGGCAAATCCTAACACATGTGAATGGCTGGGTTGGCCAAGAGTCAGAAGACAGTTTTCAAAAAAACAAAAGCTTACCTAGAGGCAGCAAGTTTTCTGAGGCATTGATATAAACCACAGAATGAAAATGCTTGAAGTCCTTTTCCTTAGCCTGTAGGAACACATTTCAGAAAAAAAAAAAAGATTAGTTCCCTCCCCGAAGCGTGTTGAGCTCCAGAGCCACTGCCAAAAGGAACAAAGACTCAAAGGGATAAGAGACATCCCTGGCACAAGAGCGGCTGCTTGTTAAAGGCTATAAGGGCTTCTCTACTTCTTTTCTTCTACTATGAAATATGTCAAACATACAAAAAAGTATAGTGAGCGATACTCTGAAGACCTGTGTAACTACTATCAAGTTTTAGTAAATCAGAATATTTCAGTCTTTGCTACAAATAACTTTCTTTATAGAAATAACATGTTACAGAGGGTTGACTACCACCGTGACCATCCTTCCTCCACATATCCCTCCCTAACTCTATAACAGCTATTCTAAATTGGTGATGATCATTCTGGACCTGTTTTACACTTGTATTACATACAGATAAACGTTATCTATCAACCATATATAGTGCTATTTACCTGTTTTAAAACTTTACATTCTGCAGCCAGCCTTTCACTCAACACTGTTTTTGAGATTTACCTATGTTGATACCTATAGCTCTTTTGGAATTTACTTATGTTGATAGCTGTAGCTCTAGTTCATCAATTTTAATCCCTATATATAGTATTCTTTTTTTTTTTTTTTTTTTTTTTTTAAGTTGGGAGTCTCACTCTGTCGCCCAGACTGGAGTGCAGTGGCCGCTCCCGGCCACCGCATCCTCGACCTGCTGGGCTCTGGCGATCCTTCCGCCTCAGTCTTCCAAGTAGCTGGAACTACAGGCGCGCGCTACCACGCCCAGCTAATTTTTTTTTTGATTTACTGTAGAGATGAGGTCTCACCAAGTTGCCCAGGCGGGTCTCGAACCCACGGGCTCAGGCAATTCACTCACCTCAGCCTCCCAAGGCGCGGCATTACAGGCTGAGCCACCGAGCCCAGCTTATAGTATTCTATTTTTAAAAATAAATTATAAGTTATTCATTCCCATTTAGTCTGTTTCCAACTTTTCAATATTACAAACAATGATGTAATGCAATTATTACACAAGCCTTCCCATCATTAACAGTTTCTCTAATGAATAATACTCCTATGAACTTGTAGGGAATGCACATATTCAGCTTTATTAGATGGTGCCACATTGCTCTCTCCAAAGAAGTTAAACCAATTTGTAGTCCTACCTACAGTGTATGAAAAGCCCTATTTCATTAAATCCTTGCAAATGGAGTAATAAAACTTTGTGGATTTTTGCCCATCTGATTGTAAAATGGCACTATATTTGCACTTTCCTGATTACTTATGAGGGTGAATGTCTTTTCCTACACTTACTGGCCTTTCAGGTTTCTGTTCTGTATATTAACATATTTATATTAATATCGTAATATTATATTTATATCATTGCCCATTTTTCTACTTCTTCTTTTCTTTTTTTTTTTTTTTTGAGTTGGAGTCTCACTCTGTTGCCTAGGCTGGAGCACAGTGGCATGCTCACGGCCACCGCAGCATCAACCTGCTGGGCTCTGGTGATCCTTCTGCCTCAGCCTTCCAAGTAGCCAGAATTATAGGCGCATGCTACCACACCTGGCTAATTTTTTAAAAAAATTTATTGTAGAGACAAGGTCTCACCATGTTTCCCAGGCTGTTCTCCAATCCGTGGGCTCAGGCAATCCTCTCACCTCGGCCTCCCAAAGTGCTGGGATTACAGGCTTGAGCCACTGAGCCTGGCCTTTCCTATTGTTTTGTGGGAGCTCATTATATATTCTGGGCCCTAATCCTTTTTGGTTATATTAATTGCTAATATTATCTCCCAGTCTACAGCTTATCATTTACCTCTGTTTATGGTACCTTTTGTTAAATAGATATTTTTAATTTTAATTAAATTTAATAAATATTTTCCCTTATGGATTAACCATAAAGCTAGCAAGTACCCACTCATCCCCTGGATCTCAGTTAAGCTATCACCCTCTCCATAGTGTGTTTCCTCAGTGTAAAGCTAAGTTAGGGGCCCGTCCTCTGAGCTAATATTCAGTACTCTTGTGCTTCCCTCACTGACTGCATTAGCTAGTCCTGTCTATCTCTATATTCATCTAAGCCTGGACTCCTCCCTCCCCACTGGACTATATGCTCCAGAGGGCAGGCAGTGTCTGAGCCACCTCTATGCCCTCCAGTAAACAGTACAGAGTCATACTAGGCCCCAGTAATGCTCAGTGGGTAGGTGAGTGAATAAACAAAGGAAGAACAGATAGTACCCCGTGGGGGGACTGAGCTTAGGCCAGTCATGTTGTAGCCCTCAAAAGCTATATTGATAGAGACTTCTGAAATCCTCTACTACTTTGCCTCAGCACTGTATGTGAACTCTATAATACAATCTCTGGGGATCCACATGTTGGTCTGGAATAGAGGACCAAGATGCCATTCTATGGCTAAACTGTCCCTAAGTAACTCAGTTCTGAAAATACGAGTGCTAAATGGAGTAAAACAGAATCCTGTTAAGAGAGCAGTCTGCTCTACCAGTCATTTGGCCATCCTGTGGCTCACAGGCCTACTCTTGGGACTGGTTATACAAGCAATCTCTCTTGATTTGCTATGGAAGCCTACAAATCAAAGATATATGCCATAATATCCTGTATATATACTGGCTGATGGTGTCTCACAAATTTGGCTCAAGCTGCCTATAAACTGATGTACAGAAAGAACCACGATTCATTACATGAGACACAGCACCCTTAAGTTAGGAACAAACCAGCTTCTTGGGAGAACCATTATTATTCCTGGCACTGAAACCTGAGAGAAATTTCTCTTATAGGCTCTTGTGATAGAAACTCTGTGTTCAAACAATGAATTATGCCCCAACAAAACTATATGGCAAGTGTGAAACCAGTTTCATGAGGCAATTTTCTTTACTTCACCTTCAATGGGACAAGGGCAATACCAAATTTACAGCAAAAGTCTGTGTCTGAATATTGTTTCTACCCAATGAATCTTTGCCTGACCCTCCTTCTTCTTTTCACACAACCAGATTTCCAGTCCTCAGGGACTGCAGAGGTGCAGTAGACAAACCAGAGTAGGTGCCACCTTGGGTCTGGCTCACCCAAATCAATCTTTGCTGGCTGGCCTCACCTGGGAGAGCTTCAGGCCGCTGATGTTAATGCTGCACAGGTCCGATGGCTTCCTTACACAGTGGTGATTCAGCTGGGGCAGAACAGAGAGTCAGTCCTTAAGGCCCCACAACTTTTAGTTTCTCTATTTCTGATCAGCTTTCTCTTGTTGGGCAATCTCATACATTTGTCATAATTTGTTTCTTGTTCATTCATTCATTGTTCATCCATTCATTCTCCAAATATTTACTAAGCATTACTTTGTAAATATTACTTTGTAAATATTTACTAAGCATTACTTTGGGCCATATATTGTGCTAGATACATTAACAAACAAACAATACTAGGATTAGCTAACTAAACCCCGTGACATAAGATTATCTCCCTTATTAATGAGGAAAACAAGAGTAAGAGAGGTAATATGCCTTGCCTAAGTCCGACAGCTAATAAGTGACAGATCTTATAAACCCAAATCTAAAAACACTAAACTCTATGCTCTTTTGACTATGTTACCCCATATAATTAAAAAGTTAGAAGCAAATCTCAGCTTTGGAGCTTCTATGTATACTTAATCAACCCTCATTCCTTTTTTCTGTTTATCATTTATGGTACCTATTATGTTTAGGCACTGAACTAGGCATTGGGAAGACAATGAAGAAAAATCAGAGGCATTCCACACTTTCATGGAACATACAGTCTCATAGGAAGCCAAGTAGCAAGCAAGTATTTAGAAATGTAACAGGTATTTTAAAAGGGAAATTCACAGTGCTATGGGAGATAATAACAGTAGGTTCTAATCTCAGTCTCAAAATGAGAAAATATTTATTTGAGCAAGTAATATTTCAGCTGAGACCTAAGAGCTGAATAGGAGATGGTCTCATGAAAGTGGGTAGTAGGAATTGTGAAGGAAGGATAAAAGCAAGGTGCTTTTGAGAGGATGAAATACAAGCTGAGGCTAGAAAGGTAGTCATTAGATCATGGGGGTCCATGTTGGCTCTTTAAAGGAGGGTGAATTTTATCCTACAACCAATAGAAAGCTGTCAAAGATTTTTTGGCATGGGGCTGGTAGTAATTTTATAAAAATTGCTATGTCTGATACACATAGATGTATCAGAGCACTTCATGTAAATGAGAAGACAGGAGAGGAAGAAGAGAGACCAACGTATCAGACATTATTACTTTCTCCATAAACATTTCTCAATTCCTTCCTTGTTAAAGAACACCAACGTTATTCACGTGTCTCCGAGTGTACATGTGCATAAGCCCCAGCTCCAAGCAATAAGTCTTGACCTGTCTAAACCAATCATTCCCTAACCAATGACTGGACAATGAAACACTGGCTGCTGCAGGTGGGAGGCCGGTCTTGGAAAGCTTTTTCTAACTTCTAAAAATAAATGTTAAGACAGCGACAATCTCTTCCCTACCTCTGGATGTTATCCTCTGTATATGATGACCAGAATTGCTACAGGCATCTCAGAATTGTGAAGGCAATCAGCCCAAGGGAACAAATCAATATGCTGAGGATGGCAGAGCAGAAAGACAGAAGGAAGTTGGGCCTTGTAAGGTGTCATTAAACCAGTAAATACCTGTGGCTTCTTTTTTTAATGTGAAATAAAAGCATCCTAATTGGTTCAAACTAGTTAGAGAGTTTCTAAGTTAGTCCAATAAGAGATGATGGTGGCCCAGATGAGGGTGGTAGCAGTAGAGATGAGAAGACAGATTTGACAACAATTTAATAAAAGTGCCAGGGCTTGGTGAAAGTGGGAGTGGGGACAGTGAAAAAGGCAAATATCAAGGATAACCCCAGGGTTAGGCTTGGTGACTGGGTAGCTAGTAGTGCCAACATAGAAACAGTAAACACTGGAAAAGAGTTATGTTTCAGGACTTGGAGTAGGGGGGTTGGTACAGTAGTTCAATACGAGGTGCCAGTGAAACATTCAAGTGGAACTCTCCAATAGGCAGAGTGGATAGTCCATACTCTGAAAAACATCCCTGTTGCTTCTGCCCATAGTGGCAACATGAGGAACAACCATACTGATTAAATGTGGGAAAATATATGTATTTGGAACCAAAGGAGAAAAAAAAGGCCACTATGGAAAGTGTTTCTGCCCCTTCTCAGAAATACTGTTTCAGACTATCTCATTTCCAGTGAGAAGAAGAGCCAATAATGAAACTAATTCCACAGGATTGCCAAAAGCTTGTATCACCCACTCGAGGTGAGATGAAACCAACAGAGTTCTCGTTCAATGTCTGATCTATGCAGACATCCATCTCTTGGGAACTATAAGCAGAATCTGGGAGCAAAATAGGCCGCCAGAGAGTTCTTCTTGGGGGAGCTATGAGAAGCAGACTGCACATTAATATTGATTTATAAAACATGTCCTTCTTTGCAAAGCCACTGAGGCATTACACAGAGCAGATGTAAAATCCCTGGCAGGTCTCCAACACAGCCACTCCAGTTCTCTTTGTAGTGCCTGCCTGGATCTCCTGGCTTTCAGCCAGACACTAAAGCTGAAGGACAAAGGCTGTTGGAGAACAGGACCTCCTCAACCCCACCTGATACTGAAGAGATTGTCCCACAGCAGAACAGAGCAGGAATCTATCCCTCCATCCTGCTAGGTGCTGGAATAGGATTTTCAACAGGCTGCGCACCCTGACCTGCTCCCTTGCCTCTCCAATTCAGTTAAGAGTTTTTACCTCATAATGTAAAGGTATAGGTTTTGGAGTCAGGAGACAAGAGTACTAATCCTGGCCCAGCCATTTACTAGCTGTGGGGCCTCAGCCAAGGCAAACTACCTCTCAAGGGCCTCAGTTTTCCCATCTGCCCAATGGCAACAATATAATAAGGATGACAGTACCTATTTCACAAGGTGAATGTGAAGAAAGTTCTACATGTAAAGACACTGTTGGGTCCCTTCATTATCCTGGCTACACTCAATTTGCCAACACCGCTCTAATAGTTTGGAGTCAGTTGGGGTAGTTGTGCCAGAGCAGGGCAAGTCCTTTCCCACCCCGCCCCAGCTGACTCTGCCAGCCACTCCAGGATGCATTTACTCTCACCAGGAAAGCACAGTCCAGGATGTGTCCAGGAACGTCCGCTTGGTTTTCCTGCCGAGACCCTTTCTTCCTCCTGACTTCAAAAGAAACTTTCTTCTGGCTTTCCTGACCTTCAGCTGGTGCCTCAACCATACCCTTGAGCTTCTTCTTGAGGCTACCCTTCCGAGCTACTAACCAGTGTCCTCGGCCTGTTGGGAAGATCCAAACAGTGAAAAGGGGAAAACTCCTCCAAAGCTACAACTACTGCAATTACAGAATATTTATCTATAATACTAAAATAAAAAATAGCTCCTGAAAACTTATATGCACTACATACTTCACTGCTGCTTGGGGGTGGGGAAGGAAGGAATGTCTACATATTGATCTCATTTAATTGGTCCTAAAACCCAGTGAAAAACATGTTATAGTCCCCATATTACAGATGAAAAGGCTTAGACTAAGGTGGAGTGACTTGTCCTATTCCTTCCTTCTCATTTTTATCTCCAAACTCACTTGTTCCTTCAAAACCTAAGATCAAGTATTTCCTATTCTGTGACGTTTTCCCTTATCCTCCTCAGTACAGCTAATCACTCTTTCCTGTGCCAGCTAGTTACTCCCCTGTTAGTCATCTCGTGGGTAAAGCCCAGTGTGTGATCTCAACTCAATGGGCTCCATCTTCCCAGAGCTCAATCATTGTAGAGAAAAAGTTGTTAGGAACTCAGAATAAGAAAATGACAGGACAGTTGACATTAAAAAAAAAACCAATGACAACCAGTAATACATGTTCACTGTAGAAAGAATTTAAAACTGTACGTAAGCAAAATAAAATATGATGTTTGCTGGGCATGGTGTCTCATGCCTATAATCCTAGCACTTTGAGAGGCCAATGCAAGAAAACTGCCTTGGTCCAGGAGTTTGAGACCATCCTGGGTAACAAGGCAAGACCTCATCTCTACAATAAATCAAAAAATTAGCTGGGCATGGTCGCGCATGCCTGCAGTCTCAGCTATTTGCAAGGCTAGGTAAAAGGATTGCCTGAGTCCAGCAGGTCGAGGCTGCAGGGGCCATGATTGTGCCACTGCACTCCAGACTGGGCAACAGAGTGAGACTTTAACTAAAAAAAAAAAAAGAATATATATAAGGTTTATTAGTAAGCCTGCCTAACAATAATCATGATAACATTCTGGAATCTGTTTTCTCCTGCATCAGCAGTGTATTTACTGCATGGTCTTCACTGCAATCTGCAATTATTTTATTTGTTTACTTATTTATTGTCTGTCCCCTGCCAAGAGTGAAAGCTCCATAAGAGCAGGGACTTTGGTTCATCCATCTCAGTATTCCCAAGGCTTGCACAGAGTTACTACATTGTGACTGTTGCTGAACGAATGCCTGAATGAACCCTGAGCCATACTCCCTGCCCACAGGATTATCCATTCAGACTTACCCTGAGCATCTACTTTGTGCTGGGAACTGGGACTAGGGAAATGAATAAGACATAGCCCCAGCCCAAATAAGACATAATAATAAGATATATCATATATAATAATATATCAAAATTTAATATGTAATAATATAAGGGGGCTGTTGGAACTAGCTTGGTGCCTCTAACCACTGGCTCTCTTCTGGCACAGCCCACTATCACTGCCTCAGGGGCTTGCCTTGGTTTACCTGACCATGGCTGCCAAATCTGCATCTTGGATGCAGTTCCTGCCCTATGTCTCATGTGAGCCATTTCCCATTCCCACTTTGGGTTGGACATTCCAGGCACCCGATTTCCCAAAGCTGCCCCCATCTAGGGCATGAACTTTCTTCCTCCTTTATCCTATCCTCATATTCCTGACCCCTGAAGACTCCAGTCCTTCCCAAAATGGCCAGAAGGGAAGGCCTAGAGTGTGTTAGGAGATCAAAAAGAGGAAAAAGAGATGAGGCTGGAGAGATCGGAAGAGTCAAATAATAAAAGGTCCTGAGGACCAGAAGAAGGAGCTTGGGTTTTAATGGAGTAGTTTTTAAGCAGAAGAAGGATCCATGGGGAGGTTTTTTCCCCTCATAATTTTTCATTTTGAGATAATTTCAGACCTTTAGAAAACAGCAAAGATAGTACACAGAGTTTCCATATGGCCTTTACTCAGCATCCCTAATATTAACATCTTATATAGTCACAACATGATTACTGAAACCAAGAAATTACACACTGGTGTATTAGTTACTATTTTATAGCCCTTCTTTGAATTATGCCAGTTTCCTCACTAATGTCCTCTTCTGTTTCAGGATCCAATCTAAAATCTCACATGGTATTCAGCTGTCATGTCTCCTTTGTCTCCTCTAATCAGTGACCATTCCTCAGTCTTTCTTTTTCTTGTGTGATTTTGACAATTTTGAAAAGTAATGGCCAATTATTTTACAAAATTGTTCCTCAATTTGAATTTGTGTGATGCTTTCCCATGATTAGACTAAGGCTTTGATCTACACCAAAAAGTTCACAGAAGTGATGCTTGCCTTTCTCAGCGCATCATATCAGGGGATTCATGATTGTCAATATGCTTTATCACCAGTAATGCTAATTTTGAGCACTTAAAGTGGTGTCTGCCTGGCTTCTCTACTGAGAAGGTACTATCTTTTCCTTTATAATTAATAAATACAACTTTAGACTACGCAAATAATTCTGTCTCTCATCTTACTTTCACCACTTATTCTAGCATCTGTGATGGTCAATGCATCAACTTTGCTGATCTATAATATGCAGTTATTCAATCAAACACTAATTTAGGTGTTGCTGTGATAATATGCTGTAGATATGACTAATATCTACAATCAGTTGATATTAAGTGAAAGAGACTATTCTTGATAATGTGGGTAGCCCTCTGAAAGACCTTGGGAACAAAAATCTGCAATTTCCTGGAAGAAGAAATTTTGCTTTAACATGACAGCACTAGTCCCTTCCCAAAGGTTTCCAACCTGCCCTACACATTTCAGACTTGCCAGCCCCCACAATCATATAAGCTAATTTCTTGGGCGGAGGGGGAACTATCTCTCTACCCACCTACCTGCCTATTTCCTACTAGTACTCTTTCTCTGAAGAACTCTGACACAATATCCATAGATAGTTCTTTACCTGCAAAAATTATAATTATTATGTTTGAATAGTGATTTTTCTATATCCCTCATTCCTTCTATTTACTTTTATTTTTATTTTTTGTAGAGATGAGGTTTCGCTATGTTGCCTGGGCAATCCTCTTGCCTCAGCCTTCCAAAGTGCTGGGCTTATAGGCATAAGCCACAGTGGCTGACCTGTCCTTCTACATTTTTAAATTAGAATCCTACCAAAAAAGAGCCGTTCCTTCTCCCCCATTTATTTATATATTCAAATATGTATTTATATCAGTATGGACTCCTGAATATTTATTGATTCTGTGGTTTACAACCCAACTCTACCTTTATTTATTTCATTGCTCAGATTGTCCCAGTTTTGACCATTGTGAGTTCCTTCAAGCTGGTTCCTGTGTCCTTTCAACATGCATCACTTTTCTGAGCACTTCTTTACTTTCTGGCACCATAAGATATTCCAGGCTCAACAATGTATTTTTACTGCCCCAGCCCAACAAACAACTATTTCTTCAAGGAGCTACGCTCTTTTAACTGGATAATGGTATTTAGAAACCAAGATCTAGACAGCAGGTATGCTCTTCACTACTGAGGTATCTCTGCTCTCAGTGGACTAGAAAATATACATTATGTATGCTAACACATGCAGAGACATACATTGATATTTATTTCTGCATCTATCTGTGTGTGTGTGTGTGTGTGTGTGTGTGTATGTATGTATGTAAAAGAGAAAAAGAAAGAGGTTGGGGTGGGGAGGAAGGGAGGGGAGAGAGAGAGAAACCATGAGCTCATCATACTGATAGCTCCATTGGAAAGTTTTGGACAGTAAAATGGCCAGGGAAGGTCTCTGTGTGAAAAATGAAATAATTTTAGAGAACTGGGGAAGACAGACAGGGGGAGAAGGTTCTTCTAGTATTCCACCTACAGAGTGACCAACAAGTCACAATATCTGGAGTAAGCAAGTTCTACTTCTCCCTTGACTTACCCTTCCAAAGCAATAAATCCAATCCAGAGAACCCACACTTCTAGACAGTGTTCCATTTATAGAGCTCCTCTCAGTATTATGAGGATTCCCTGCTCCATGACAGTTTTTAACAAGATAAACATTTGAAAAATTACTTTCAGAGTCAAATTTAAGTCATTTTATTAAGGAGTGTAGCAGATTATGATTATTCATCTAGTATGAAACACAGACAGGGGCCAGGTGCAGTGGCTCACACTTGTAATCCCAGCACTTTGGGAGGCAGAGGCGAGAGGACTGCCAACCTAGGCAACTTGGTGTTATCTCTACAACAAACCAAAAAATTACCAGGGCGTGGTGGCACATGCCTGTAGTCCCAGCTACCTGAAAGGGTGAGGCGGAAAGATCTCCTGAGTCCAGCAGGTCAAGGCTGTGTAAGCATGTCACTGTACTCCAGCCTGGGCAACAGAGTGAGGCTCCAATTCAAAAAAGACAGGAAGACAGCTCACAAGAGAGGATGAGCCCTGAGGGCTTAGGGTGGTCGGACATGGCTTACTGAAAGAAGCAGAAGAGCCGGGCTTTGTGGTATGGGAAGAGTTTGGCTAATTAGGATGAGGGCTAGAACATTCAGGGTAACTTTTTTTAAAAAACGTGAAAAAGCAGCACTGTGGAATACAACATAAAGGAATAGGTTTGCAGCAGAGGATAAGGGCAGGTTAGACTCTGAATGACACCGAATGCCAGGTAAGAGTCAGCAATGACGAGTCACTGAATAGAAAAGGTCACTGTGGTTAAATGTGTACTTCAGAAGTCCTACTGAGGCTACTGGGAGAAGATGGATTGGCAGGAATGAGATTGGGTGGGGCAGGGAAGGGGCTGGAGAGGAAGAAATGAACATGAGAAACAGACACTGAGAAGTCACCTGACCTTCCTGCGGCATCCGAAGGAGATTTTTGGCTGGAAAGCAGTTGTTCAGGTAAGGCTGCCCATCATCCAGCTTGTAGATTCCTGAGGAGGCCATCTTCCTGAGGGCCAGGCAAGGAAAGGAGGGTGAGAAGGTACAGCAGAGCTCTTTCACCCTAACGCAACTTGTAAGCCTACCAGGACCACCACACCCTGCACACACCCTGCTGGAGTCCCCAGAGGCTACTATTCTGCTTCAGAAATAGGTTGGCTGTTTATATCAAGAGGAAGACAAGGCCCTGGGTCTTTCAGTTCAAATCAATCCTAACTCAATGGAATCCTAGAAAGCATATTACCCTTGGGCTCAGACAGACCTGGTCTGAATCCTGTCTCTATCTTTTCTCACTCTAAGACTGGGCAAATTACTCTACTTCTCTGAGCCTCAGATTCCTTACCTGCAAAAAGGGAGTAATAATACTTACCTTAAAAGACAGATGAGAACATCAAATGAGAAAGGCAGTGCCTGACACAGATTAAGTGTACACTAGAAGTTTCACTGTTTTAACAGAGAAGAGGGGGCTCACATTTTAGGGAAGAAGGTGTACAAATAATGAGATTTGAACTGGATAAACAGTACTTGAAGGATGACTTTAGTTTGCTAAGAGAAGGATAAGCATTCTTTTTTTGTGGTAATAGCTATTACAGCTTTTTTTCCCCTTTTTAAATAAATTAATTAATTTATTATAAAGATGTGGGGTACAATTCAGGGTTAGGTATATAAACATTAATCATGCAGGTACCTTTGTTGATGAGGTATGCCCCTCCCTCCCCTAGCAGTTTCCCTCAACTGCCAATCCCACTCCCCCCCACCGCCGACAGTTTTCCACTACTGCCAATTGCTTTCTTATAGCATTATAATTGTCCAAGGTCACCTTATGAGTGAGAACATGTGGAACTCAGTTCTTTGTTTCTGTGATAAATCACTGAGTATGATCGACTCCAAATCTATCCAAGTTGCTACAAAAACCATATTGTCCTTCTTTATGGCTGCATAATATTCCACTGTGTATATGTACCACATTTTTTAGGATAAGCATTCTAAACAGTAAGGGCCATGGGACTGAGGGCACGATTGTGCACTGTAAAGAAACAACCTGACCCAGGAAGGGGAAGGATGTATGTTTGGGAGTCTTAGACAATAAGGCTGGACAGGAAAGACGGTACCTGCTCCTGAAGGGCCTTTGGCACTAGGCTAGGAGCTCAGGCTTCATCCTGTAGGTGACTTAGAGCCATGCATGATTTCTGAGCTGGACAAAGCCATGATCCAAGTTGTGCTTTAGAAAGAGGGTTCTGAGGAGAGGGGGAAGATGGCGGCCGAGCCAGTCAGACTATGCGAGTCCCCGTGTGAGTGCGTGAGTGTATGGAAAATTTTGTGTACATGCTGGTGAGTGAGTGGGCGTGTGAGTGGCTGACTGAGTGAGGGCTAGGGAGCTAGCGGCCAGGGCTCTCCTGGTACAGTGGCTGGTGCCACAGCATCAGGGCTTAGATACTAGCGATTCCCAGGACACAGAAGCCGAGCACCATTTTCTCTTTCTTTTCTTTCTTTCTTTTTTTTTTTAATCAACAAACCCTCCCTGGCAAGAAAACACTGGGAGAGACTGTCTAAGGGGCTTGTGAGCAGGTGGCCAGGCCCCTTGTGAAATAGCAGGTGCTGCAGCTTCTCTACTTCATCCCTGGTTCTTCTTGGGTGGCAGAAGGGGAACAGAATTGTTTTTTCAAAACGGACAGAAGTTTTCCTTTGGAAAAGTAGCCGGGAAGACACTATTGCCCCAGGCACTCCCACACCATTGAAGCAGGAGAGAGACTGCTCCAGGCTTTGCCTCACTACTTCAGCACCTTGCAGGGCACTGGAAGGGGCTGCAGATGGAGCCCAGAGGCAAGTTCCCATGGAAGAGGACAAGAGAGGCACCCCACCACCATATTGAAGGTGGGGCAGGAAAGTGCTCCAACTTGCTCACCATGGACCAACAGATCTGATCTCTGTGACTGGTGGATCAACTACTCAGGGCTTGAGCGTGGTCCAAAGGGAATATACTGAGAGCACAAACTTCAGAGGTACCTGACGAATGCTGAGTTCCAGGCACCCCACCCCCTACCCTGATCCAGCTGTGGGACAAAAGGTGTGGCCAGAAAAGGAGGAAGAACTCCAAAGAGATCAGTGATAAGTCGGGGCTGACCCAAACCCCCTCCTTCACAGCAATCCTCTGAATGTCAGACCCACACAGCTGGGCCTTGCATGAATGAGAGGGACAAATCCAGGCGGAGCCTAGACTTCAGTCACAATAGGACAGCTCCATTCCAGGACAGGCCTGGCTGTGGCACCCCAGTGAGAGTACATACCTGGGGAAGAGACGTCACATACCTCCCCATCAGAGATCACCCTGATCATACGAGAGTGGGAGGGGAGGCCTGCAGCCCCACCCACCTCCTCTGTCCCTCCTCCTTCTCTGCTTCATTCCCTGAGGAGAGTGAAAGAGGTGGCTCTGCAGGAGAGACCTGATTAGAGGAACAATAACAGAGCCTGCCACAAGAGGGCAGGTTTTTTCTTTGTTTGTATTTGTTTTTTAATTTTCAATTATTTTTTAATTAAAAAAACTTTTTTGATTGCTTGCTAGTTAGCTCATCTATTTTAAAAATATTTTTCCTTTGTGCATGAATGTGTGTGTGAGAGTTTGATCTGCACCCCACCCCCCCAAAATTTTTTTTTAATTTTTCTTTTCTTTTTCTGTTTCTTTCTTCTATTGTTGTTTTCTGCTTTTGTGCATACGTGAATGACTGAGTGTTCACCTTTGGATTTTGCTGTGGTTGACAGTTTTAGTGCTTCTGTTCTTCTAGGTCATTTTTATATTCATTTTTTATAGTTTAAGGGGAATGTCAATAGATGTGTGAGAGTTCAACCTGAATCCTCTTTTTTTTCCTTTGGTCTTTCTGTTTTTCTTATCTATTCACCTTGTGCTAGGCATGTGTGTATGTCTTTAGCTTTCTTGGGGGTCTTTTTGCTGCTGATTGTTTTGTTTTGCTTTGTTGTTATTCCAGTTTGTTTTGGAGTGTGTATGTATGTGTTCAATTGCTTTTGCATTGGTTTCTGCTTTGCATCGTCATATAAAGTGGTAGTGGGGAGTGGGTCTTAGGGAACACATACTACAATGAGTGAACATTTTAATTTGCAAGTGGTATATGATTCCTAGCGTCCTATCCCCCACTTTATTCGAATTTTGAAACTACAAGAAACAGCAAAGCTTCGCACCCACCATCCTATTTCATAATAAAACAAATCCTGAGCCCGGATCAGGGAAGAATAGAGATCTGAGCAAACATCAGAAGGGAAAGCCTCTCCCACTGACATGGAATAACAGAATTAAAGAGAAAAACAAGAGATCTGTCACAAATGAGGAAAAGCCAAAGGAAGACCTCAGGCAATTTCAAGTGTACCAAAGACAAAACTCCTGAAAAATCAAACCTTGGTGCCCAAACAATGGAAGTCACCAAAGACTGTCCCCAGAATACGACAGAGATTAGGGAATGGTTGGAAAGAGTAAATAGGACTTAAGAAAGACAAGATGCAACACTGAAAGAACTTGTAACAGAGAAATGGCAATAAAAAATTTCATCCAGGAAATAAACAATAAGATAAGCATGGAAAGCAGAATTAATCTAGCTGAAGAAAGAATCTCAGAACTTGAAGACCAGAACCTGGAATTAACCTGATCTGTAAAAAACATAGAAAGAACTCAGAAAGAAAGAACAAAGCCTACAAAAGATATGCAGTTATATCAAGAGACCAAACCTACACCTGATTGGTATCCCAGAAGAAGAAAGGGAAATAGAGAACAACTTGGAGCAAGTATTCCAGGAAGTAATCCAAGAAAACTTTCCCCATCTCACTAGAGATGTGACCAGCCAAGCACAAGAGATACAGAGAACCCCACAAGACATCAAATGAGAAGACCAACCCCTAGACACTGGTAATTTACCTACAAAAAGTAGGCACAAAAGAAAAAATCCTAAAGGCAGCAAGAGAGAAAGGTCAGACTACCTACCGGGGAAAACCAATCAGAATAGCAGCAGACCTATCAGCAGAAACACTACAAGCAAGAAGGGACTGGAGCCCTATATTCAAAGTCCTCAAAGATAAACAATTTAAACTAAGAATTTCTTATCCAGCCAAGCTCAGCTTCATCAGTGATGGAGAATTAAAATCCTTCCCAGACATCCAATCCCTAAGAGATTATGCATCCTCCAGACCAGCTCTACAGGAGACATTTAAAAAGGTATTAAGCACAGAAGAAAGAAGAAAAAGATTGATCACATACTTCCCAAGAGAACAGCAGAGCACAGAATCAGCAGAGAATACAGCGCAACAAGAAACTTGAAAACACACACATAAGCCGGGCTCGGTGGCTCAGCCTGTAATCACGTGCCTTTGGGAGGCTGAGGTGAGTGGATTGCCTGAGCCCGCAGGTTCGAGACCCGCCTCGGCAAGCAAGACCTCATCTCTACAATAAATCAAAAAATTAGCCGGGCGTGGTAGCGCGCGCCTGTAGTTCCAGCTACTTGGAAGGCTGAGGCGGAAGGATCGCCAGAGCCCAGCAGGTCGGGGCTGCGGTGGCCAGGAGCGGCTACTGCACTCCAGTCTGGGCGACAGGGTGAGACTCCAACTCAAAAAAAAAAAAAAAAAAAGAAAACACACACACATACATTAACTCCAAAGTCAAAAGAAAATAAGCAAACAAAGGAAAAACTGTATAAGAACCTAATGACAGGGATAAACAATCATATTTCAATAATCAGCCTGAGTGTGAATGGGCTAAATGCACCACTGAAAAGACACAGAATGGCGGACTGGATAAGAAACCAAGACCCAATTATTTGCTGCATCCAGGAGACTCATCTCACTTCAAGGGACACACACAGACTCAAAGTTAAAGGTTGGAAAACAAGTTTCCAGGCAAATGGATCACAAAAGAAAGCAGGAGTTGCAATCTTAATATCAGACAAAACAACCTTTAAGTTATCAAAAATTTTAAAAGATGCAAAAGGACACTACATAATGATAAAAGGTGCAATCCTTCAACAAGAAATATCCATCCTAAACATATATGCACCCAACACAGGAACACCAGCATTTATAAAGCAACTACTAAGTAAACTAAAAAAAGATATTGACTCTAACACTATTTTTTTTTTTTTTTTTTTTTTTTTGAGTTGGAGTCTAACTCTGTTGCTCAGACTGGAGTGCAGTGGCCACTTCTGGCCACCGCAGCCTCAACCTGCTGGACTCCGGGGATCCTTCCGCCTCAGCCTTCCAAGTAGCTGGAACTACAGGCGCGCACTACCACACCCGGCTAATTTTTTGATTTATTGTAGATACGAGGTCTCACCGAGTTGCCCAGGCGGGTCTCGAACCCGCGGGCTCAGGCAATCCACTCACCTCAGCCTCCCAAGGCACGGGATTACAGGCTGAGTCACCAAGCCCGGCTGACTCTAACACTATTATAGCAGGGAACTTGAATACTCCACTGACAGCCCTAGATAAATCACTGAGGAAAAAAATCAACAAGGAGATCCAGAACCTAAACTTGACACTCGACCAAATGGACTTAATAGATACCTACAGATTATACCACCCAACAACCACAGAATATACCTTCTACTCATCACCACATGGAACATACTCCAAGATAGATCACATCCTTGGCCATAAATCAAGCATAAAAAAATTCCATTAGGTTGAAATCTTGCCATGCACATTCTCAGACCACAGTGGAATAAAAATAAATATCAACACCACCAGCATTCCCCAAAGCCCAAAAAGACATGGACACCAAATTGCACGATGCTGAACAACTACTGGGTCAACACTGAAACCAAAGAAGAAATTGAAAGATTCCTGGAAACAAATGAAAATGAAGAAACATCTTACCAAAACCTCTGGGATGCCCTGAAAACAGTTCTCAGAGGGGAATTTATATCTCTACGAGCACACATCAAGAAAATGGAAAGATCAGAAGTTGAAAGCCTAACGAATCACCTAAGGGAGCTAGACAGAGAAGACCACCAAAACCCCAACTTTAGCAGAATAATCCAAATCACAAAAATAAGAGCCCAAATACGGGACATAGAAGACAAAAATATCATAGAAAACATCAACAATACAAAAAGCTGGATCTTTGAAAGAATTAACAAGATTGATGGGCTCCTAGCCAGAATGACCAAGAAAGAGAGAAAAAGCCCATAAAAACACAATCAGAAATACAAAAGATCAAATCACAATTGACCCTGAAGAAATACAAAAGATTATCAGAGATTACTATGTACACCTGTATGGAAACAAACTTGATAACCTAAATGAAATGGAGGACTTTTTGACATCACACAACCTCCCCAGGTTGAAGCAAGAAGACATTGAGATACTAAATAGACCAATAACAACCCAGGAAATTGACTCTGTCATACGAAAACTACCTACCAAAAAAAGCCCTGGACCGGATAGCTTTCCAGCAGATTTCTACAAAACATAGAAGGAGCTGATACCAATCCTACTGAACGTATTCCAGGCAATTGAGAAAGATAGAATTCTCCCCAAATCATTTTACAAAGCTAACATCACACTGATACCCAAACCGAGTAAAATTCCAACAAAAAAAGAGAACTACAGGCCAATATCCCTTATGAACATAGATGCAAAAATTCTCAACAAGATTCTAGCAAATCGGATCCAAAAACACATCTCAAAAATCATCCACCATGACCAAGTAGGCTTCATCCCCAGGATGCAGGGCTGGTTCAATATTCACAAGACCATAAATGTAATTAAATACATCAACAGATGTGAAAACAAGAACCACATGATTATCTCATTAGATGAAGAAAAAGCTTTTGATAAAATCCAGCATCCCTTCTTGATAAAAACCCTCAAACACCTAGGTACAGAAGAAACATACCTCAAAATAGTGTAAGTGCCATCTACGATCCTATTGGGAATATACCACAGCTACCATATTGCTAAATGGACAGAAGCTGGAATCATTTCCCCTGAAAACTGGAACAAGACAAAGCTGCCCACTCTCACCCCTCTTGTTCAATATTGTGTTGGAAGTCCTAGCTTGGCAATTAGACAAGAGAAGGAAATCAGGGGTATCCGAATAGGAAAAGAGGAAGTTAAGTTATTCCTCTTTGCTGATGATATGATCCTATACCTTGAAAACCCAAGAGAATCTGTCAAAAACTTACTTGCACTGATAAAGGACTTTGGCAAAGTCTCAGGGTACAAAATAAATGTGCAAAACACAGTTGCATTCCTATACACCAACAACAAGCAGGCAGACCCAAATAAAAAGCACAATTCCGTTCACAATAGCCACAAAAAAATTGAAAGAGAAGTGAAAGACCTTTACAATGAGAACTACAAGGCACTGCTCAAAGAAATTTGTTTGTGGAATAATATCCCATGGAAAAATATGGAAAAATATTCCATGCTCATGGATAGAAAGAATCAACATTGTTAAAATGTCCATCCTACCAAGGCCAATCTACAGATTCAATGCAATACCCATTAAGTTACCATCATCATTCTTCTCAGAACTGGAAATGACAATACAGAAATTCATATGGAAACATAAATGACCACGAATAGTCAAAACAATCCTTAGTAAAAGAAACAAAGCAGGAGGTATCACACTTCCAGACTTCAAACTTTACTATAAGGCTACAGTAATCAAAACAGCCTGGTATTGACAAGAACAGGCACACAGACCAATGGAACAAGATATAGATTCTGGAAGCAAAGCCTCAATTCCTCAACCGACTCATCTTTGACAAAGCCTCCAACAACAACCACCGGGGAGAGCAGAACCTATTCAGTAAATGGTGCTGGGAAAACTGGCTGATCACATGCAGAAGATTGAAACAGGACCACTATCTATCACCATACACAAAAATTAACTCTATATGGATCAAAGACCTAAATGTAAAACCTCAAACTGTAGGAATCTTAGAAAATGCAGGAGACACCGTAATGGAAATTGGAACTGGCAACCAATTCCTTTTCAGAACCCTAAAGGCCAATACCTTAAGAAATAAGATAGACAAGTGAGACCTCATCAAACTAACAAGCTTCTGCAAAGCAAAAGAAACCATCAAGAGAGCAGGGAGACAGCCCATAGAATGAGAAAAATATTTGCCAAATGTATATCTGAAAAAGGCCCAATATCTAGGATCTACAAGGAACTCAAATGCGCTGAAA